>DVQP01002289.1:0-12925 GCA_018231745.1 Danaus eresimus
TATATATATATATATAGTAACAGGCAGTTTTAAGATTTCAAGTGAATCATTGCCTACTTAAATACCAATTGTAATTTCAGCTTCTAAATGGGTTTAAATAAAAGTTTTATATATAGCATTCCGTTGCTAGCAATTTTCAGGGGAGCATCGATACTTTTCATCACGTATTCAGGCCGTGCACCAACTTTACCGAGTTCTGAACGGAAAGCCCGAGGGAAATCTAAATATTCATGGGCTACACCGGGTATTGATACAAATATAACTTATCAAATATAAAAAAATATATATGAAAAGCAACTGTTTTATTTTAAGTTTTTCTCTTTAAATATGTCAAAAAAAATTATGTTTTGAGTTCGTGTTTCGTAACATATAGGTACGTTTAGTCTCAGTCGCAAGTGGTGTAATAAACGCCTTTACAATTTATTATAAATATTATAAAAAAAATATATATTATTATATCATTTTAATTGAATATTTGAATTAAAATTCATATATATATATTCGCTAAACAACCTTTAAAGTGATAGCTATCACACAGGAGTATAGTCGAGATTGATTTTTTCGTAATATAATTATTAGAATTTATTTTTTGAATACATTGAACACTGCACATAAGTGATAAAAATAATATAAGAAACAATACCGATGATGTAATCCAAAAATCACAAGATTGATTCCTGTTCGTGTCGATAATTTTTTTTTAACCATATTATTTCTATCAGAATTTTTTAACAAAATTCGTGTATTATTTATCTGAATCCAGCAGTACCAGTCTAGCAGCTGGCGGCTGACACGTGGGCGGAGAGACGGTTTTAAATGAGATAAAGCATGCAATACATAACACCGACTAGCTGTTACTCAAGGGTTTTTAACATTACACTACATACAAAACATACTGATATATATATACATTTCACCAAGACCAAAGTTTCATATAAACGTGTAACAAACATTCAGACATGTTTGAAAATACATTCATTAAAAACATTAATTAAATGATACCCGGTTCGTAATTTTGACTTAGTCTCAATTAAAGTTTATCTAGTTTTTATTAAGTTCATAGTGTTAGCAAAAATAAAACCTAGAAAAACTGCAGCCGTTAAATGAATCTAGAATTGAAATGCTCTAACACGAACCGTGTTATCCGACAAGAATAATAAATGAAAATGTGTCTAATGTTATAAAAGCGAGCTACCCGAATATTTCATTTGATGAATTAAAAACTGTATAAAATACAAAGTTATTCGAAATTCTTATTTCAAATAGTTCGTAATTCTAATTCAGAATAATTCGAAATTTAAATTCTATTATCGTTCTGTGTGATATGTTAAATAAGTGGACGTATATTTCAGTTTTAATACTATTAGGTTAGTTGTAACAATATATATATTTTTTTATTTTTACGAAATTTAAATGGCTTATTGTATTGGGCCTGTTTAATGTCTGGAGGTGACTCGTAACATTTTTTTCGCTAGTCTATTGTGTTTTATAATATTTTTTGGCTGTATTGAACCTTGAGTGCTATTGTAATTAATTTTAACTCTAATAGTGTTTACTTTAGACGTGATTGTTTACAGCAGCTATTAGAAAACTATTTTGAGAGAGTTTGTTAGTATAAAATATATTGGTTTACGATAAAAAAAAAGCTATTTAGTATTCGCTTACCTTAAACAAAACGGCAAAACAAATGGTAAGGGCGGATCTGTTGCACGGACAACGTCAGATAAATTCGAAAGTTGATTTTACGTAAATTAAAATGACGTAACCTTTTTGACGGTTAACAATTGAATCGTAACTGAATCGTTAATTTTTTATTATCGTCATTTTTCAATGACTAGAAATTAGTCAGCTAATATAAACTACTACGATGGACGTTCGATAACTAAAAATTGACGTAATGTCAACAGAACGGTTAAAGTTACTAGAGCATTATATAGTTAGCTTACATAGGTAGTTGCACCTGAGACTTTCATATTTTACTGCACTCTGTCTAACCTAGCGGCTTATTTTAATAATTGAAACACTTAGAGCAAGTTCCATTTTAAGATCTTATAATATATGTTAAGAAAATATTAATAAAAATACCAGTATTATATATAATATAGGCGGTATACCAGTACCAGTATAATATACCAGTATTATATATAATATTTTATATAAAATAGGCGGGAAAATGGATTCTTGAATTTTAATATCTCAAAAAATCTTTAAAGGAGCCACCTTTTATTTCTTTTTTAATTTAAAATTTTAGTAAATACGTTATATACATAATTAAGCAAGTATTTAATAATTTATATCACATATTTGGTGAATATATTTCTGGCTGGAACATTTTCTAGAGCATTCAAGTAATGTTTATAACGAAATAATAATAATAAAAAAACTACCTAAATATATATAATTTAACTTTCTGGTTACATTAATTACTAAATAAAACTTCGTCCCGACGCTAGTTGCATACATTAACCTTACCCGTTTTTAAGTAACATCAATACTTCCGTATTAGTTTAATTTATGGTTTAACTTACTGACGACATAAAGTCAAAATTATTTATTCAAACATATTCGCAAAAAGTTAAAGTTATATTTAACGTATTATTATTTAATTAACTATATTTATTAAATTATTTTTGTTGGTTTATGCGTTTGTACTGTTACTTACCGTCTTGCTCGTTGTTGGGAGCCCTCTTCGGAGTGCTGGTGACCCGCGGGGAGGGCTGCAAGCGACGGCAGGGCGGCGTGCATTCCGGCGCCTTGACACGCTGAAATAATGATTACGGTCACACAAACAGACATACATACATTACAATCTACAATATGTACAAATTGTTAAAAATATCTACTTCTCAACATTCATCACTTATATCTGAAAGTTTTCATTTCATTATTGTAAATTCCATTAAGGATAACATTTTTATTCCATAAAATATACTTAATAAAACATAATAAATAGAATAAAGTAAGTTAGCACATGTCTGCCAGTTGTGTATCAAACCTACCGCTTTGACTTTGCTCTCCTTGAAATATATTCTCATTATTTCCACTCACAATTATTATCGTCTCATGAAATTTATGATTCACATAAAACTCAAGAGCCCACTTCGTCGATTCGGTTACTGAGCTGATCATACGGACATTGGATTGGTTTTTTATATCATTCGCGATATAAAATGTAACAAAATTGAAATAACCCATAAATTGATAATTGATTTGAGATGATAATGATAATATATAACTCAAATCAGGATTGGATAGGTGATATCAATGACGGAGATATTTAAATCAATCATGCCGTAGTTTATAAACACAATATAACAAAGATTTCTAATGACGTCACGACAAATAGTCAGACAAGGCTCAAGATATCCATAAATGCTATTCAAAGCCGCGGATCAAATTCTAAGACTGTATCTTGTAACATTTCGTAAGCACCCAGCGTCCTTCGCATAGAATGTCCGACTGGAAATGAAATCGTAAAATAAATAAACAGCAAAAACCTAAGTAAATTAATTGTTATGAATACAAAAATAATAAAAATTTAATAAAGTTTTTAAATCAACACAAGCTACTTCGATAGAAAATACAGTAAAAATATAAGATTGAGTTATTAAAAAAATAAATTATTCTCTCTCATCTCGTCTGCCCGTGATCACGGCTACTGTAAAGTAACCGAAACGTCGGTATAATGTAGTTTTTAAATTAATAAAAAATCGCGTAGTAATCCGTAAATTTTTTTGTTTCAATAAATTATTATTTATATTTCAAAAGATTCAATTAAAAAGCTACTAATCTTATATCAAACATTACAGTATGTAACTCTTAATAAGTTTTGTTTGACAACTACTTTATAAATGTTTACAAACCAACTTTATACCACTTCTGTTGAAGTCGGTTACATAACAAAGCCGCTATTAAAAATATTATCTAAGGATATTTAATTGTTCTGTTATATATAAACAGACAAGCATTCAATCAAATAATTATATCAAAAATACTTTACAGGTGTGTAAATGACACTAATGTATTGAAATTTATAAGACATAAATTTTTAAGTCAAAAATAATAAATAAACAAAATTGTATTCTATGAAATTCTCAAATAATGTAATTTGAATATTACTTCAAGTTTTATAATAAATAAGACTTCAATATCCTTCCTCGACCCCCATCTACCAGGGCACCATAAACTATAAACAGTTTGCCATATATGGTCAGAACAAATGAGGTTACCCCCACATATCTTCGAACCAACCATAGCCGTATAATTGGACCATTCAGTGTCAACTAACATCAAACATATGAAACAAAATAATAAAGTAAAAGCAATAAATCACTTATAAAACTTAGCATGACGTGACACACAAACGGAAGTACCGACTTTGTTATGCAGAAACGTTTTCACTTACAAAAAAATATATCATTCATACACTATCATACGAAACTCGCAACATAATATATATAAACAAAATTTTTGCACATCATTAAAAATTCATTTAGAAAGCATATTAATATCAATATATGATAGAATCACATATAAAATCGATGCAACACTATCACATTAATTAATAATATCACGCGTATATATATAACATATATCATATGTCTAATATATATCTATATGTAATGAATAATAAGTAAATAAGTTAAAACCGTCACATAAAAGATACGTTTCTACAGCACATGCGCGTCGCGTGCGCTTCGTTAGCAACTGGTGAGTTGTCTTTCACTAAGCTCGCTGAGCCCACACTATAATCGTCTGATATTTGAACATAATATAGTATATTATGTATTAATTAATATATTCATAATTTGTAGACATTGACAACTATTATTTTATATTTCATTTCTGTAGCTATAATATTGTGATGTTAATCAAATTTAAAAAATTATATTTGAACATAGCTTCAATTCTGTTTATTTTAAGTCAGAGATTATATATATAATGAAATACTTAGCCAACAGCATACATTTTAGAATAAGCCTAACTGTACCACCGAATGTAAAACACAGAACATAACAGAAGTTAATGAACAACAAAATCTTAGATAAAATAAATACTTCATACATTTTATACTTACTTTGTAAATGTATATACATTTACAAAGAAAAATCATAAATAATTGTAGAACGTACGTCGTGTAACAATGTAATTACTAATTACAAGCACGATAAATCGTTCACCGACTTTAATGGCACGAGCAATAAAAGATGAAGCAAAAAAATTGTATCGTCTGATGCAGAATACAATGATATGTGTCGAGAAAACTTCCAATTCATAATAATACAAGTAGGTCGATCGTTACCAAATAGGAGATGTTTCTCGTACGAGGTCAGCGACATGTCAACGCTCATACAATACAATTAACGAACCAAAATTGAAAGAAAGGATTTTCTCATATATAGATATACAAACGATTATATATGATTTATGAAAGACAATTTAATTAACTCTACGTGTACCAACTAATTTGAACTACATTTAAACATTTCCTTGAAAGTTATAATGTTTCCATACAAATAAATTTCTCTTCATACGTTGGAGTGTTCTAACAGACTATTTCTGCTCTTCATAATAAGTATTGACAGTCAATACAAAATCTTGCGGAATTATAATAAATTGTTCGTAATTATTTCATGAAATGTAATTCTGCATTGTCATATTTTATACGCGAGAAAGATTATCTGGATTCTAGAGAGCTCAAAAATGTTCTGTGATTATTTTTTTTCCAAAAACACTCAAAGATATCACTGATATCAATGGAAATTAATTAAAAACTGCTATAATAATGACAAAATAACAAAACATTTGTAAGCTATCAGAAAATAATAAACATCTACCCTCATCTTCACTATAGTTGAATCTTTTTACTATTTTGAACATTTCTATATTTTTATATAGAAATATTAAATTTAATCAATAATTTCATTATCATAATCTAATAATATATAACAATTTCCATCACTGAGTTTCAAGATTCGTAATATCAAAAGAATTCAATGTTGTTCTAATATTTCTATATCAACTTCTATTGTAGTAGTTGTTCTACAATAGAAAATATTCATAACTGATGAAATAAAATAAATTTTTACGTATAAATATCGCAGATTGTTCGCGTGTCTATAATATTTTACTTATAATAACTATGTTGAATGTTAATATATATATGTATTACCTGCGGAGTAAGCTTTTACCAAATTAATCTCACGATTAGAGTAGATATATATGTACATATGTTTTTAAACGATAGTTATTAAATATAGTACGTTCTTGATATTTCAAAAGTTAAGAATATTACTTTAAAAGTTTATATAGATAATATAAAAAAAATAATTATAATACACAACAAAATTGTTTCCATACAAATGTTATATTCTTATAAAGACAATACAAAAACTTTATTAAGTTAGATTTATTCATTAATTGATACTATAAATTATTTACTTTTTAATGTTTATTTTCCTTCATAATATAAGTTAATATTTTATAAATTCAAACAGAGATTAAAAACAAACGAATCTTTCACCTCCAACAACAGTTTCGACATAATTCGCAATAAATCTCTTTATTAAAAAGTACTTAATTTCGAAATATTGTTCATAATAAAAAGTATTATATAGGCGGTCAAAGTCTATGCAAGATTATGAAATAATTGTAAGTAATAGTACCTAAAACGTTTACAATATATAAATATATGTTTTGTATCGCCTCAAAAAAAAACTGTATTTTCAATGTAACAGCATTATAAAGAGACTGTTGACTTCACAGAAAACATCAGAGTTATTGATGCCAAACAAACACCCAACGGTTCCGGTATAAGGGTAAGTTCAATGAAATTTTATTGAAGATAAAATAAATATAATGGAAAAATATTTTATACACTAAAAAAACTCCAGAATAGACAAAATCAATCATCTTAAATGATCTTAAAGAACACTTCCCTAGAATGTTTTTCAACATTCACATCACATTTGCCAAGCCTTTAACGGCGTACTGAAAAACTAGACGCGGTCTTAATTGGTCTACGAGCAAGTCATAAGCCCCACCGGTCCATACCATATGCAGAACTTAAATGATGCTTCAATAATTTACATGCAATTTCATGACAGCCATATCGGTCAGCAATTGACCTGGATACATCTCATAAGCTGGATGCTATTATTCAATAAACGACGAAAGACCTCAATCATTTGTTACAAAAGTAAACCGGTAATTCATGTAAAAATTATAAACAAATTCCTTCCCAATCACAACTAACAGTATGCTCGTAACACTGTCGTAACTTGTAATGTCAATTGTTCCCGAAAGAGATGTAGAAAAAAATATATCTAAGACTATAGTTACAATGAAAAACCTAAATCTATCTAGTTATCTCATATCTAGGCGAGAGGTGAGGGCAGCACGTGAGAGCCTTATATGGTATGGCCACAGAACACTCAAGTTTATCAGCATCATGCGTACTATAATTGAGTATAAAAACTCGTTATTTTTTATTCACTTAGACCTTCGAATTGTGGATCAAGTGCACTAATATTTAGCAGGTGAATTTGTTGATATCAATTCATTTTTGGTGATGCCATGAAAATGTGCACGAGGGACATGTGAAACGTACATTCTTATAGTAAATTAAATTCTTTTTTATATATATTTTATTAAAATATTGTTTTAAATAGCACAGACGAAATATTTGCCTCCCAAATAAACACATACAGCTTTAAGATGTAGTAAGTCATAAAAAGAGTTTATTTAGATGATCCTTGGTAGACATGGCTCTCATAACAACTATCTATACAAAGCGACATCTGTATATTAATACGTGATGCAAAAACTTCGGACTCTTTTTTACGAAAATTGCGCGGACGCAGGGGCATAATATTTGGCACACTTATAGTTAATGTGTAGGAGAAGTGCGGAACGCTGACAATTTTCAATAATAATGCTTACAAAGTACTTAGAATCAATAAATAAAGCATTACACACACTACCATGCATTTGACACACATACATACACAATTAGTACACAAGTACACAAGTATTTGTACACGCACACATGTTCTGCTGTCAAATTATTTCGTTTGTTTTTCGTTTATGGTTGTATTTCGAACACTGGGTCACTGCTAGTTGAATTGATTAAAGGCTTTCAAATAGCAAAAACGCAGAGATATAATTTATAAAGTAAATAAAATTCTTGAAGGCGTTGGAAGAACTATTGACTAAACAATATCTATTTCTATATATATCAAAATAATACATTGAGTAATAAGTCTTATATCAAACACTCATATATTACAAAATTAATTAGTAGATAACTCTTTCTGATATTGGTATTTTTTAATTTTGAAAGGTGTTCAGGACTTATAAAAATTTAAATTATTATAAGAAAAGAATTTTATCTGCAAGAATTCTAAAACTTTCATAAGACTTTTTTAGAATTATAGAATTATATACATATTAAGCATATAACAATAAATTAATACAATATCAACAAAAGGATCGAAATTCAAATCGTATCCTAGCAAAATCTCCAAAGTAATAATAAATATATATGGAATGCTATAAATACGACACGAGCAACATATAACAGTATTTCACTTACCGAGCCACTGTTTCCATTGATGCCATTCTCCACAAGAACATCCTCAAACAATATATCAGCCTCACAAGGTGAACACAAATTACTTAGCAGTTCACTGAATCTCTCAACTTTCCGGACGCACACAGCACCCAACAAGCCCACATCAGACTTCACATTTGGCACACCAACTAATTTGACACTATCATTATCAACTAATTTATCTTTAACAGAAATGCATGTGTTCTTGTGACTGTATTTGAGCTCACTCTCAGACGAGGCTTTGTCACTGGCGCTAACATTAATTTTAATATTATTATCAACAGTTAAGTCATTATATATATATTGGTATCCGTCCTTCTCTTTGTCATCAGCGAGGATGTCATTCAAAATGTCATCGACGTCAACCTTGCCGTCGTCCTTATTATCTAGCTTAGAATCGTCAGTCAAAGTTTTCATTCCCGTTCCATCGACGTCTCTCTCTCTAGGTCTTTTAGCTAAACTAATATTTTTGTCTTTTTCTATTATATTTTTGTTAGTGGAATGTTTAAGTTTCGATCTAATAGCACCATTATCTTTATCTGGAAAACACGTTGTCGACGAGCTTTTAAAATTTTCCTTTTCGTTAATCTGCCTTCTGTAGTTAATTCTTGTTTTATCTCTATCTAAAATTTTGGCATTTTTAGACGTTTTGGTCTTATCGTCTTCTAAAAGTGATTGCACAGAAGAACTCCTTCTATTCGATCTCTTCGGAGATTGGCAAGTATCGGAGTTGTTAGCCGCTGCCGCTCTCAAACGAGACGTTCGTGTCGTTCTTATAGGAACCGATGTTGTGGCTATATTAATGTTTAATTCAGAGGAAGACTTCAGATTTGTGGCTGTATCTTCTAACGGTGATCGGCCAGCAGCTTCTCTTTTCGGACGCCTGAAATAAAAGGAAATAAATGTTTTTTATTACTTGAAAAAAAATAATGTTTATTCAATTAACACTAAGTACTAGCCTTTCGGTGACATTGGCGGAGAAAAGTGTAGCTGTTCTAGCAGTAAGTTGCTTCCTTCTCTCCTCCTTGTACCTCTGTATCCTAGCCGCTCGGGCCTCGTCAGCTGACTGGCTCATGTCGGCCACTAATCTTATATGTCACGTAAGACAGCTACCAGCCTCTCCGTATGTTTGAGCGTTCTTATATCTAGATAATATCTTGTCTAGCATGGCGACATTAAGCGCGTAGGGCGGAATAATTGGCAGTGATGAATACAGGCTAACAACGGAGGTAGGCGTTGAAGGCTCTAGTGGTATCTGAAATTTGAGAAAGGTGGCTTTTAATATAGAGTTAGACAGGAACACATGAGATGGTCATGTCCGTTAAAGCTATAAGTATTGCAAACCAATTACGAAACGTTACATTTAATGTATTATAATCTCCACGTGTGAAATAAGATATATGTGACATGACGCATGTGCAATATGTGGACTATGATATGAATCGCGGATTTAAACAATGCTGTTTGAGTTATCGCATTGCGTGTGCGCTTTGTTCCATTGTTGGCAGTTCATCCCGTGAAGTATGGGAACTATTGTTACGCGTGTCATTAGACGCGTTACAATTAAGAAATCGTTTACTTCCTTTTGTTCCAGTTAATTTTGCATTTTCAGAGCCGTTAAAATGAACCGAGTAAATACTTAGTAATGTATACTTTTTCTTTATATTATTTGTTCTAGAAATATATATGTTTACTATCGAAATAAAACTGATGTTTCGTTATTCGATCCAATGAAATGGAATTAAAATTCAGTCTACAAAAATATCCTCTATAATAATATTGCATAATTTAAAATGTCATTATGAAAATAAGAACCATGGAAAATTAATAGTATTTGATTCGCAAATTTAACAATATTCCAATGCTAGAGAGAGACCTGAAATACTATAGTACTAACTATTATCAATTATCATCTGCAATTTCGATTAAGGTCACATCTGGATTATTCCGTTCCTAAATACCAATAACGGTTACGAGGTTTATTTCATTGAATTTTATTGCTTTGGTAAAAAAAACAATTAATATCCTGAATATTCATAACTTGCATATTCAATTTATTTACATCTGCAATAGCGAAGATTGACTTATGCATCGGATACTTTCGAAGGATATCTTCATAAATGAACAGTTTAATCAAAACAATCCCTCTCCCAAGATATTACGACATGCATGATTGAGAGCTGCGCCTCTATTGTGGTTACCAATTTTATTAGATGCATCTGGGTTGCACGCTTTTACTCGCAGGCGTTGGGAGGAAAATTTACGGCCACGATAAACGTAACGAACATGCTAAGTTAATTGTCTATTTAGTTTACATGGAGTGATAAAATTATTATTCCAAGAGTGTCTAGAAACAATGTTGCAGTGAAGTCATATTCAATAAATCTTTTAAATATTTTCAGCGTTTATTGCGTTATTTCCTCAAACATTGTATAAAAGTCGAATGATCTCTTTCAGACTACAGTATTATTGAGCTACTCAAAGTCAATAATATACAAACTTATACATTTTAAATCTTTTCCGAGAACATTTTATTGTGTTGTCTTAAAACCCCGTATACATTAATATTAATAATACATAAATAAAAAACATACAAATAAATGACTAATTTGAAATTAAAACCAAATAACTTCTAAGTATTCAACTTGGCAGATACATTATAATAACACATAGCTTAAAGAAACACTCTTTCAGCCCCAATTTACTTCGGTATATCCGAACTCGACGCCAATATGGCTTAGTTAAGTAATCCCTATTGAATAGGGAAACCTGACACTCAATGTAACAAAATATATATTATGTACTTAACGATAATAATACAATAAAAATTAAGAACCTACTCAATACCTTTACATTGAATAAATCTATATCTCTTAATTAACATACCAAAAATATTTATAGGAAATTAAATTGATACTAGTTAAAAAAAAAGTATTTAAAAAAAAACTTATCCCAATAACGACGTCACTAATTACTTATATACCTAATACATATACATATATAAATGTATTCATACCATAAATACGAGACAACATCTAATTCAAGTCATAATTACCACGTGTTTGTTTTTTGCTATTAAATTAATAATTAAAGATTTCGTAACAAATTCATAGTTTGAAGCCAAACGTGACCGTGATAAAAAAATTTAAACTAACTTTATTTGCTTTTGTATATCGTATAGTTATATTTGTCCTTGTTTAACAAATGGTAACCGGTTTCAAATTTATTTTACCCTCGAAGACATCTCGTGAAACTCGGCTTTCGAAGCATTCTATATAATTTTATTACGTATGAACGAACAATTTTAGATAACATTAAATATTCTTGATGATTGATTAATAAAACATAAGTTTATTTTTAATTTCACATAAATATTTATGTAGTATATATATCCAATCTTTATAATAGCAAAATATAAGTATGGCGTGTCTTAATGCCAAGGCATTATCTTCCAATCCAATGACATTTATGGAGGGGAATTAAAAAGGTTAATGTGAAACAAAACTTAGATCATAGAAACGTCTGTAGCTATACTGCAAAAAAAAGAAAGAACAATATTTCTTTTTATGTATCTAAAAAAATATGATATTTTTATTCTAAATAAAATTATAATCTTATCAAACAAAGTGATGTGTGCCAAATAGATGACCTCGTTTTTCATGACAGAAATTGAAAATAAACATTATCTGTTTTGTCTCAAATGATATTTCTCGCGAAGGTATCATTGACACCAAAAATATTACCTATTTCGAATAACAAATTCAAACTCATAAAGTTAAAATATCAATATACGTACCGGTATTTATTATTGTATAAAATTAAGAAAGAAAAATCCAATATAGACAGCATAACTACAATATAAAATAAAAAAATAAAACATAAATATTTGAAAGAAATATGAAGTAAATTTGTATGATACGTTATGATGTCGGAACTTATCATGAAATTTATGTTATGAAGATATAATACATATATATATATATCTCAAACATAAATTTCTACTATATTGTAAGATTCAAGAAATCAAAAGGGAAAAAATTACCACAAATAATGTCAAATGATTCCCAAACACTGTTATCCTATGGAACGACTTCATATCTTTATAGAATGTCAACTGTTTACAATATTTATTATATAAACTTTATAACAAACTGGATATATGTAAAGGAGTGCTTCTAGTAATCAAGATTCATTGGACTAATATTAAGATTGGATCGCATTATAAATCCGAAACGACGTGCGTCACGAGCTAGCATTATTCAAACAGATAACCCAATAACACAGAAATTGTAAGCATTCAACATATATATACAA
>DVQP01002290.1:0-12923 GCA_018231745.1 Danaus eresimus
TATTATGCGAAGTTTTTATACTTATTTCACGCATACATTAATAGATATTATCGGATATAAATATTTTGGTATTGAAAGCCTGTCCAACACCATTCAAATTAAAGCATTCAAGGTTGTATGTCAAAATATTATAACTTTATATTAGCTTAATGTCTGTTGTTCCGTTCAAATACATATAATAGTTAATTTCTGTAATTAATATAAAAATTCTAAAATAACCATGTAAATAATTAAAAAAATAATAATTATGTTTTTAATAAAAAGTTTAAATCTCAAACATATTATAAATATTGTAAAGTATTTGTGATTTCGATTATATATCACTCCATAATTTTCGCTATGTGATACGCTGGCTATGAATCGTTGGTATTTTGATAAAGACCTTTAATACGTCCTAGGCCTCGATCTGTGCGAGGTGATTTGAATTAATTGAATCACTATTAATTTATATTAACAAATCGTCAATAAAACTATCGAGGAAGTAATATCTCATAAAATAGCCGATAGATTATACTGTCCGAGGTACAATTTACAGTTACACACCATTCAAATGAAATAGTTCGAATTGTTAACAAACAGTTATCATTTATTGAAGCTCGAACAATTATTCTTAATAATAACCGCCGTTGGCCTGGATTCGGGCCAAAAAAATATATATATATATATTAGCTGTCAAAATAGAGTTGTTACATCTCAATTCGTTCGATATTAGGCATGTACTAAATGGTCTGTCATTAGCTGCGCCCGCGCACCACAATGGTCGCTCTCGATCTGATAGATGAGATTCAGATAACATGAAATTAATATTTCGTGTCAATGAAGTATCTATGCTAATGCCCGGCTAACGTTTGTAAACTGAGAAAGTTATACTTTAGTATGATTGTTTTTAAATCTTAACTGTACTTTTTGTTTGTCATATGGTTACTTAGAAACGTAATAGTTAAACCACGTTTTTTATATGACGGAAGAACAAGATTTTTTTCTAATTATAAATAATATGTTATATGTAATTTATAACATGTATATACTAAAAAAAAACGTTATTTACTTATCGGTCCGTACCTCAGGGTAGTTGATTGATGTTTGGTATTACCAAATATTTTAAAATATTTTGCAATACATTTATCGACGAGGACAAAAACAAATATTCTAGTAAAAATTGGTTTAACAAAAAAGTCATCTCTGAATAAAATAAAATGTTACTCGGTTTATATTTAGTCAGGCTGGTAGGTAATGATATCTTGTTCCGTGTGAAACAAGATAGGTCTCCAAATATCACTAATTCCAACACATTACGACTACATTCGAATCTGTACCTCCAATTAGTTACCTCAGTGTCTACGTGCAGAATCTAGATAATTAACAACGATGATTCACATTCTGAAACCAAATGAAAACTGTCCCTGAAAACTGGGAGCTTGAGTTCAAATTTGTTAACCCGCGTATGGTCATTGGAAAGTGAAATGGGAGCGCACCTGACGTCGCTTTCTTTAGGTCGCGGTGTTCTTTTTGATTCAGTGAGAGTGGTCCAGATTCGATAATTGTGCCGGTAGCGATGCCGTGACGAGCCCGTGACGACCTCCCGCCGCCCCTCGTAAGCTATACTCTCCTACAAAATTTCTTCGATATCAAACTAGTTTCATAATTTGGACGTATAAATTTAAAAAGTGGCTCCGCAATGAGCATCGGGTTTCAGACACTTTCATTGGTCGACATGTGTGTTTCATAATCAACACGTCGGTACATGTTACCACGGACCAACCCCAGTTAAACAAATCGAAAGTGATTCAGTCTTTAAGGTAATATTTTTTTGCAGACCTTCGTTTGGTTTTTTGACCGTCGTTCCTTACTGGCCTCGTGAAAGCTGCATCTTTGTTGATTTTTCTATTATTCCAATAATCTTTTGTGTTTGCTTTGAATTCATTATTGTTTTTATCGGCGCTGCGTTTCACTTCTTGTGAACTTCTTTTACTTTAACGTTATTGAACGCTTGGTATCATTGAGTCTGTTCGTGCATTATTAGTCTTAATTGCCTGCAATTATTTATTGCTCAAAACGATTAATGATTATCACTGTTGCAATCTTGTACCAAAACTCAGACTCATTTGATATTATTTATATGTTTTTAAAACCAGACGGACTGTAAAGATGCATTATTTTATATGAAACTATATAAGAGTCAATGAAATGCATATTGCGTAACGAATGAAGCAGACAAAAAAGTTAATTCCGTTGAAATAACATTAATTTCTTTTACGAGTCTTCCTTTATTGATGTAATTGATAAAACCCTCGCTATTAAAACTGTCACATGACAAATAAAGAGCACGCATACAGTGTTCTTGGTTAAAGATCGTGTAACTGTTGTACTTTCACAAATCTTCTCTCCATGCAGAGAAGACGAATTGTTAATTCTAGACTCGTCCAGACCAACCGGCGCCTTTATCGCGCATCGGTAACAACGAAAGTGCAAGTCCGTTCCCACCATCCTATATATGAAACTGGAATAAACCTAACCCCATACATCAGCTAGTTTCATAATAGCAGGAAAGTATTAATTATCAACAATGTGCATTCCGAGCGGTAACGACGCTGCTGTTTTCACTCGTTCACGAGCGTACAATAAATCTCGCTAAGATATACACGACGAAAGTGCAAGTTGCCCAGTTCCCACGACCTCGGTTCAATCGATGCAGCCTTTCGCAAAATCGATATCCATATCGATAGTCTTATTCGTTCATCGCGATTGCATTCTAACGTCTTGTCGGACGACGCACACGTTATTGGACGGGCCTTTATTCAAAATATTTTTTATAATACATACAATCATATAATCGGAAATAAAATCGATATGTGGCCAATTTGTCTATCGTTAAAACAGGAGCGTGTGATATAAATAAGGAATTATATTATTAAAACATAATACATTATGTCATCAGGCGAGCCATTTTAAGTACCGATCTGTATAATAACACCTGCAGGAACAATTTGTATGGAAATATAATATAATTATATTATTATTTTAAATCATGCATATCCGTTGGTTTTATATTTTCTATTATTGTAGAGAATAAATAACATTTTGCACAGGTTGCTTTAGCAACTATGTATACTTTGTGTTCCTTGAAGCGAGATGTCGCTCGTAAATCTTTCGTTTTGGACAACAGATAGATTTTATTGCAAATAAAGTCTCTTTTAGGACCTTTTCGCGGATATATATTTATGTTCAGACTGCGTCAATGTTGTAAGCATTACGATTGATTAATAACACATGCAGCCTTGGAAATTTTAACTTAGCTTTATATTTCACCTTGAAATCTACAATCACAACTAACTTCTTGAATATATTATTCAACGACAATGTACTTTCCATAATGTATTCTACCTTTGACCGAATTATTAACCATAATTTAAATAAATCTGAAACGCTTTGCGTGTAGTACAGTGTGCTAATACTTCTCCTATTAACAATATATATAAAAATATTACTCATCAAGATCAATCTATTAAAAAAGTATTTAGTTCAAGCGTAGAAATAAGTCACATACATAGATAGATTATAATAAAAATATGTTGTCATTCAACTAACCATTGAGGAATGAATAAGGAATATAATATGACTTTAGGGACCAAACACCAGATGTAATCTTAATCGATTAATAGGCTTTTAACTCTTCACGTAGTGGATTCGTTAGCGATGAAGACGCACGCGCCGTCCGCGATCTTTTCGATACGCACAGTGTTCGTATTGTCACTGTAATGGAGTAACGGTACCACCTTTACCGGTTCTGGGACCCTGACATACATACTCTAAGGGAAGCTACGTTACTATTGTCCACAGCTCTTAGATTGCCCGTGAGACCATAGAATTATATCACCAATTATCAGATCAGAGTTCGATATATTCCGATGAATGCGGACGCAATTTGACATGATATTAGCATATCATGAAGCGTTCCCCTCATTGAATTCTGTTAATATATTCAGATCACTATCTTCCAACACAGTGTGGCTACCATTAACCCGCAAGTCGCAACGGTAACGAATTGACCACCGACCAGAGACCGGCCACCGGTCACCGTCCGTCTCCGCTTAAATTCACATTATCTGATGACACACGGTGGTGTCATCGGCCTCACAGTCACAAAAAAGATCGGTCAAGTTCATTATTCATAAGATTTGGTTACATTTATTTGCAAACTTACATTGCTCAGTTTATATCGCTTCGGTCAAATATACTTTAATGATGGCTTTGTTTTCACAACTTTTGTATTGCTTTTTTTTCTAAATTCTATACTAAATGTTTAAAATTCAATAACCTACAAACCGATACATCATATGTGGAAATTCTCAAGTCACTTGGAATTTTTTCTTGTATTTCAAGGGCTTTCTGGTACTTTGGGGTACTTAACACTACCTCAGAATGGCACTCGACATAATTCCTCAACTGCTAATCAAATATGAGGTAACATTCACTGTGCTTGCGTAATGGGTCAATGAACTCTGACATCAGCATATGTGATGTTAAAATACCCTTCCTATGGCCAATCGCATTTACATGAAGTTTTTATCTCCAAGGTATAAACCTTCGACCTCTATCGCATTCGAGTCGCAAAAAAGAGTTACAAAAGACCTCTGCTTATTTAACAGAATTTCAATCTTGAGTGTGAACAAAAAGTTTGCGAATAATATTTACGATTGTTTTACAGTTTTGGTGTGGTATCAACATAAATTGGTACCAAAAAAAAAATCCAAAAAAGGTATAATTTGACCGCTTTAGATCAATTTATGCAAATTTTCATGATACTAAAGGCCAATCCTGGTCATAACTATGTGAAATATATATGTATAGGGATTAATGTAGTAAATAAACATAAAGTAAATAGAGCGATTTTAAAATACAAAAGTAATTTCATTTAAAATTATGAAACGGTACACTAATTGTGTATACTGTGTGTGGTGCAACATCGCCAGTAGTCCTAGTATTTTTCCGATTATATGTAAACAGTCTCTATGTATTTGACTCATAGAGTAAAGTGCAAAGTAATGCGCACTGTTTTATACTGATTTTTGAATACATTGATGACATTATATAATATAATGAATGCACAGTTTCGAAGAGTTTGGATATAAAATTACGTTCAAAAATTATGAGTGATATTTATTGAGTAACATTGTTCACAGGCCAGCAGGAAGATATCAAGATGCGGATACCTGTTTGTCGCACCGGGCTGGGACTTCTCCAATCCGCTCTACAGAACAAAGGTAAATAACAACAAAAATATTAAGAGGTTACCTACCGTCTAAAAAAGTAGCAAGTTCTAAGTCATTGCTACAAGGACATCATGATTCATTACATGTGGAATAAAAAACAACAATACTTTATCAGTTACTATTATCTGTAAATGATGTCCAAAAAAAATAATAATACACAAACAGTCTGATATCTGATTTATCATTGCCAAAACCCACACAATGCATTATGGACACAAAATGTATGGAACGACTTGGGCATCAAAACAAAAAACTTATTCTTCGAATCTGATCTATGGATTGTGGATTTCCTGTTTTTTTTTTCAGTTATTGTTTTTTTTATTAATAATAAATTAAATTTGAAAAGAACAAAACTTAATTATAGGAATTGTGGCTGTGTTTATTTACTATGGTTAACTTAAAAAAATCAAAAGATGGTTTTGATATTTTTGCACATTTTTATAGAACAGATATTATTGTCAATTTATTTTACACACTACCTGTTTTTTGTCCGTACGGATCGCCGAGTTTGAAAAAGACTTGGAATACGATCATAACATTAGCTCAATTTATTATGACTATTTAGACGTTATTCTTGTTTCCAAGAAACACTACAAAAACTTAGTTAAACGTGAAACTTCCTTTTTTCATATAATCATCACCAAATCAACGTTCACATGAAGTAAAACCCAAATTCAAAATCCTCTAACATCATATTAATCCTGAACTTGAAGTGTTCTTTAATTTAAATCGGGTTTCGTCGATTCGGCTGTTCGTAATACCGGGTATAACCTAAGCCAGGTATTTATTACCGAGCCCAGCACATCGGGAATGTTCACTTTAAATAAGTTGTATGATGAATGTTAACATTGTACGTTTATATTGCAAGTTGGTTTATGTTATAATTATTCGGTTCGACTTAACACGTGTACAAGTAAATCTCATATATAACTTTACAGCTTGTAATGAAACATGCTGTAATTATTTTTACAGTACGTTTCATTTTAATCCAGGATAATACCCTCAATCAATAAACTCCATCATTTATCTCTACATCGACGTTTGAAATAAGCTCTTATTACAAATGAATAAGGTTGATTATTTTAATTTTTTGCTCGAGATTGTTTTATACAATATCAATTTTGACATGTAACACTTCATTGGAATAATTAATTTAATTCATATGACGTCGGCCGTTATGAAAAATTGTGACGGACGAGTTATTGTTGTGGTGTACCGCGTGTAATTATGTAAGAGATATTACAAGCTGAATGAGGTTAAGTGTCGTATAACTTGAAATTTTATTACTTTCTTCGACTAAAATGATTATATTTATAAGAAAAATCGGTTAATTTATCGTTAGATTGATTATTGAGTAGAGTTATTGTTTGCTTCAATTATTGTAGAATTCGACAATTATCAAACAATAATATATGAAAACAAATAAATGAAAGTTATTACGACCACTGTAATAACATAGTAATAAATTAGATTTGATCGTTAAAAAAAAAACAAATAATTTACGAATAAACCAACGCAGCTTTATAACATATTGCATTTTATATGTATAATGTATTGTTATTATGCAGAAAAATAAAAAATGCACGAATCAGAATGTTTTTTCTCTCAAGTCGACGTTCAGCGGGGGGTCGAGCTCCGGCGCCGAGGAGTGTCGAAAAAGATTCGTTTAAAGTCCGAATGAATTTTGGCAATATTAATCAAAGTACCAGATAAACTTTACCAGCCCGCTTGTCCCGCTTATATTACGATTCATATTTTAATGTCAGAGCCAGTGTAAAAACGAGGAATAGATATTAATATTTTAAGACTAATGTTAAAAATATATTTGATTAATTTATTTAAAAGAAATTTTAATTGTTTGCATCGTATTGGAAAAGCAACTGTAGTCTGTCATTAGTTTTATTGAGATTATTCCAAAGTTCATATGAATATAACAGGGAACGCAATTAACTCTTAATGGAGAGAATAATAGTTGGGCTCCGTCGATTAAATCCGAGCAGTCGCCTGTAAATGTCGAAGATTATTCGGTAGGTCAGGAGGTCGGGACGGTTCTGTGACTTGTTATAAATTCTGTGTCACCGATACTAATTTTGTCTTCATCCATAGTAAAAATTAATCACAGTATTGAGTAATGATCAGTTATTTGTTTTGAATTGTTGTACAAGCTTGATGCGATAGTATCGGTTTAAATGTTAAGCATTGGGGCTAAGTTCGAACGTCAATTTATCAGAGCGACCCCGCTCGTGAGCCGCTAACTATTGTTGATTGCGCAAACCAACATATCGTTTTTACAACACCAAGTAAAACTGGATCGTCTGCTAACGCTGAAACTGTACTGAACTATAACGTGATCTGCAATCATCTTATTGGGTTTCTTCTTGCTCCTTTCGTTTCTAAACATCAGTCGTTTAATATAACTACGATGGTTGACGATCATAACAACTATAACATTAAAAACTTTAATTTCCTCAGCTTTCTACTCGTTCTATCACAAGTCGGTTGTCAAGTAGTGCGGATCGTACGCACGACTGGCTACGTCTCCTAACAACAGACGAAAGGGTCTGATATTTAGTTTGGACAATATTAAATGGAAATACTATAATAACACCCGAATTTCACTTTCAATAGAAAGTATACTGTCATTACACATATATAAGTGGTGTATTTATATCAGACGGAGAGATTCCTCTATTACAAAACCTCAGCCTCCATGTATTAAATTATCGCTAGTTCTTTCTCGTTCCTTAAATCAATTTCATACACGCGGAGTACATTAGCACCGGACGGACGAGTTACGGCAGCGATGTGCATGTTCTCTTGATGACTTTCGTTCCTACAAGTCTATGAGTGAGGGAATCTGAACTTTGAGTTTATCAATATTTCTATATTCTGTACATATAGCCCTCGCCGGTACAATCTTGTGTTAAGTCCCATTAATTCCCTCAATCCTTACACCGAGACTCGTATTATCTTGATGAATGCGTCCTTCAAACGTGCTCCCGCAATGGTCCTTTAAACTTTATTAAGCAATTACAAAGTATCTCAAATGAGCATTATCAGTACAATTTATGATAGTTTCGATGTCGGGCAGCTTTTTAATCTCCCGGGGTTTATTAATTAAGTAGAGATACGAGTGTTTACAGTCCTGATACTCGTGTTTATGTGACAATCCCCACTAGTCTAATACTTTGAACGATACCTTTCTTTTATAATTTTTTACATAAAACCAGTGGCGGGGAAACATTCATTAGCTAATCTTTTATCTTTACTTTAAGCTTTTAGTACGTTTAATGTATTTGTATTTTAAATTTCATTACCCTGTGACATTTATTGTCGATCGTTATATTCTATTAAGCTAAATTCTTGTATCTGCCACTCTTATTAATTCATTCTGTTTCCGTGTCATTCTTCATTTACAGAGATATTCAGTCATATCCTTCCCTTTATTGGGACCACCTAAAGCTTACTAACGTCGGTACATGAAAAAGCTTGTGCAGTTGAGATCGAAGTTAACTCCAGAATAATTTGATCCTCAAATGCAATGAACCAATGAAATATGGAACCGATAACCGAATATTGGAGACGAAGACGATCATAAAACAAAATTAGGCGCCGCCGACGGATGCGAGACGCATTTATATGACATAATTTATCAGGTCTGGGGGAGCGAGATATTTAAGGAGGTAGAAATGTGACTTTAATGTCGAACGTGTGTTGATTAAGTTTTCGTTACCACATAAAGTAATTTCATTTTGAATTACTTCAATACCGTTTTATGGTAAATAAAACTCTTAAGATCATACGCCTCTTTTTAGACGTGATAAATTGTGAAGAATAATAAAATGATGTCATTACCAAGACCCATAAGATTCACTATACTCCGTTTTCTCGTTCTGCTTCCACATTTATATAGTATTCCAATTCAAACCTTTATTCTGTCAAGTGGCGGTATAATTTTCATCATAAGCTTATGTGTATTACAGTCAACTCTCTAACACAGCGAATTTTTGACAGAATGTAATAAATTTCGACTGTTTGCGAAATTATTTATCACGCAAAAGGCGTATCTAGTTTATGTTATTGTGTAACTTTTTAAATTTTAAATGTCCGTGAGTAATTCGCCGTGTTTATGACTGCATAACATTTTTTCTTTGTGGAAATTTCATAAGTTTGATGTAACCGAATCAAATTATGCTTAGCCAAGGTTCCGTTTGTAAGTCTCTTTCTCACTACTATCTATAATTAACATAATTTTAATTTTTTTATTGACGTATTGATAGTTATTCTTGTGATAACGTATACTGTATAGCGTATATATTTATTTTAGCAACAACTGCTAGAAGTTTTTTATTTTCAAAGGGAGAGCATGACGTTTTAGCATTGTTTATTGGCATATTCTAAGTTTCAGAGTTATGATGTTACAGACATACCTACTATTTGCGTTAATCTTAACTATCCGTTGCTCAACTAGAACATTATATACTTGTACTTCAAGTACCAATAATTACGGTCTAGATACGATCTGTTTTCCATACAAATGTACGGAATGAGATGTAGGGCGGGTCATGCTGTTACGATATTAAAATTTTGCTCATTTCCGAGAATTAGCCAACCCCAGGTTGTGTTAATTCTAGCTTCATATAAATTGCAGTGTATTAAATTTGTTTTATGAAGAATTATATGTTTAGGAAAAATATTGTAGAATAAAAGTATAATTGAAATACTTTGGGCTATAAGATTTAGAAATACACTTCTGAAATCAGTATATTTTTCGAAGTATTGAATAAAAAACTCATATCGCTGAGGGTCCAGATACGATTTCAAATATATAAATTATATTCTTTTACATAATTTTGCGAAAATGTTGACATGTTAAGGGTATTTCGATGAAGTAGAATAGTTGGACGTCAGCCCTAAGGCAGGTTGCTTGACGTGAAGCAACTGCGGTTGGGAAACTTTTATGGCGTTGGTATTTATTTACAAATAACTAATAACAGTCAGTTCTCCGAAATAGCTGGCATATTATCGAGTCGTTACTTGTTTTGCTACAACTATTTTATTTTGATCGACTTCGGAATCTTAAACAATATTTTCAAGTGCTATAATTTTATAAGAAACGTCTTATGAATATTTCGAGAAAATCATGGTTTAAAGCTTGTTTTTCGTTTTATAAAAATAACGAGACGTAATGTTTTAAATAAGACATAAGATAGTAATATAGAAATCGATAACTGATACAATTTCCAGCGATTGCGGTCTAGTACCCCGCTTTAAGACCTAAATTATTGTGATTGCTTCGATAGCACCAGCTTTCCCTGATAGAAATTTAATACCTAATGTGGTTGAGGGCGGAAGGAGGTCGTAAACATTATTATGGCCATGCAAATTAAAAAATCTATTGAGCATAACAGAAAGAACGCATAAACACAAACAAGTACTTCATAGAAAATTGTTCTAGATTTTAAAATGTCCAAAATCAATGGAACTCAGTATCTTTGTTTTTTAGGGTAAATGATGTCAACGTTGGCGTTTAGTTCCAAACAAATATTTTCGTAGTAAATTTATATCTACTAAAGGCTACTAAGGGCTGACAAGTCGAAGATATTTTCGGGTTCTCTTGTCAGCCCTTCCATTTAAAACATCAAAGGTACAACAATATCATCGCTACGTAACTGAATATTAAACGCAGAAATACAGAAACTCAAAAGTTATAGAACTCAGGTCAGCTCCTCTTCCAATTGGTAGAATAATTAGTGTGTATACTTCTTGTAATATAATTCAGAGAATACATGTCCGTGCTATCGTTTTCAGTTAAATAACAATATATTTGTTCAATATTAATACATCCATGATAGAAAGTGGGTCACATTTAATTTGTAGCAACAGTGAAATTCAAGTCTTTCACAGTCCGATGACGCGTCACGGTCGGATACAGCAACTATGTTATGTTTTAATACATCGCAACTGAGCATTTCACTTTGATAATATGATTGGTGATAAAACCTTTCGTTACGTTCTTAACTAAATTGTAAATACGAAAGTTTGATCGTGAAAATATAACATGTAATGACAGATACGCTGAGACAAGTTTCTTTTATACTCAATTGTCTGTTTACTGAAAAACGCGTTTAAAATTCGCAATTTATTCAGAGGCTATCTTCGAAGTGCTACTATAATTGTTAAGAGGACGAGTTGCCGCAAGTGGCAGCTCGGACCTCGGGGTCCTGCAGCTGCAACTTACTGTTTACAAATAATATGAGCATATTGTATTAGTAGCTGTTCTCGCATTTTTCTCTTCAATTTTATTTATTAAATTTGACAAGTCTGCAATATTTTTCTGTATGGTGATACAGTTAAATTTTCTACGGTCCACCAAAACATTCGATATCATAAATAATTTAATTTTTTCAATGTTCATCCCGAGGAAAACTATATCCAACAAATGCGAATACAAATGGACTAAGTCACAGATCCAATGGGAGCAAAAAACTGAATGTACATTAGATTTTCAATATAAGACGTGGCGGAGGATCTTCCTTTTATATTTGTATATAAATTGAGCATGTTTTTGTGCGTGCGGCGTCTGCAATGCGGAAGCCGCAGTCGCGGTTGCTGATGAACGGACAACCCATAATTTGTCTATATACATACACACGCCGCTCAAGACCTAACAACTTTCTTTGTTAACATTCTAGATGCCCTGTTTCATTTCTATTCACTTTACTATGTTGTATAGTTTTATGTTAGGACAATAAATCCCCGAATACTTTAGAAAAAATATATTCTAATATACTTATAAATTTGATTTTAATATATTTTCCATATGTGTAGATCTTTATTTTTAAACATGTAAGAATCTGTTCATGGATAAAATGAATAGTATATACAATATAAATAAAGGATACCAAAATAATTTGTTCCTTAAAGATTTTTTTCAAGTAAGTCTTTTAAGTTACAGATTTTATGAGATTAAAATTATTTAATATTCAAAAGAATAATGTACGAATATGTTTTAAACGGAATTGGGATTTTATTTAATGTATTTTGTAGGTAAGGAAGCACAATATTCTGTTGATTTCGGTAAGTTTATCTTTTTATAAAGTAGCTTCTTAAAAAGTCCCCTTTCCACATCACATTAAAAATATATATCAAGCCAGCAGTGAGGTTCGTTGCCTTGTCCATACAGGATCAAGTTCTATATTTTTTCTGAAGCCTCCAGACTGCTTGGCCGTTACAGCCTCTAACAACAGATCATTATCATACAAAAATGGATTCTATGACGGAGTGGAAAATATAATCACATTAGAATTACATATTATTTAATTCTGAGGAAAATGTATAATGAAGTGTGCATATTTTAAGTATGTTATTTATATTTATTAAAAAAATCACTATTCTTTTTTATTTCTGTTTCATTATATATTATTTACATAATATATATTTTAGTTCAGCGCACACATCACAACTTGGCACAGATGCCACCAGGCCTCGAGATGACTACACTTAATTTGACATTTAAATCTATTTCCAGATTAAAATAAATATTTAACTGCGTTATAACGATGCTTAAATAATTGTTTTGTGAATAATATAAACGTTTATGGCTGGTTTAGATATTCTTGGCACTTCGATATAATCTGAGATTTATGA
>DVQP01002291.1:0-12923 GCA_018231745.1 Danaus eresimus
TCAGTTATGCTGACGTCACTCTTTTCAAAAACGACCAAGTGCTACTCACTCCGACTTTTATATAAGGAAAACACGCAAGTTCAAAGTTAGCTATGATAATCCTGACCTGGCATTGCATTAACTGTGAAGTAAAAGATAATATTTAAAATTCATTGGCGAAACACTTCTTTACCTAAAATATTTCCAAACTGACCAAATAGTATAGGCAAACTAACCTTGAGGACATCATATGATATTCATGAAATATAAAACAATGTTAATTTATTAGCCTTTGAATATAAGCTCATATTTGTACGAATAAAATAAAACTGCTGTTTAATGTATCATCAGAACAATGAATACAACGTAATAATATAAAGTGAAAAATAGATCTCACTGCTAAAGAAAGGTTTACAACTATTGAAGTGTCATAAGAAAAGATGAACCTTTAGCATGCATGCATTACGCTTTAAAACATTTTATAAGAAAAGATAATATAAATGAGAAGATAGTGACCCTTTTTTTATTTTTATTATTTATGATTGGAGTAAAGTATTCGAATTTAGAAAAGAATAAAGGACACTAAAAACGCTTATATTACAAGTATATAATGTCCATTTAACCATTATTAAACAATACATTTCTATAGTTTACCATTAATACTCCTAATTGAACGCACATTAAACGAACGAAAAAGCATTTAATAAAATAGGTTTAATACAAAATCAAATTAACGAAATAACAGGAACAAATTGTTCAGTTATAATTTGATTAATAATTTAATTGTCATCAAATAAGTATATTCATATAAAAAACTTTTATAATGGTACAGAAAGATACTTAGAAATAAACCTAACTAAACTAAAAATCACACGCATTTTTAACCAAATTTTGTTATCCTGACGACGTTAAATATTTATTCGTCTATACAGAGTATTTCCACTGAAACACGCTTTTTAAAAGTAAATAATTAATCTTTCCTATTAGTTTTGAGTCGTTGAAAAATCTCTTGTTTTAAGTGTAAAATGTATAAGCTAATTGTACGTGTGATAAGCCTTTTTCATTTTTTTTAGTACAGTAATTGTTATATCAAATGGATGTAATTAATTACATTTAATGTATTCTGAATTAAATTAATACTTTAGGTACTTAATTAAAATCATCATTTACGTTATTAATAACAAAGTATATTTTTTTTCCGGATGACCACATAACTGTACGCCAATTAGATCTTTACCAATTAATTTTAAGATATTCAAACTAGATGGGCACAACCAATTTGCTAGTTATAAATTCAAAATGCATCCGAGCGGAAAATTGTATTGGGACCCGAATTCCGTTGGACAGTAGGGTAGTTTTGGTACTTTCATATAGACGGGTCTTGTATGGGGATTAGAAGGCAAAACCTTTGGCTAGGGATGACATCACTACAAAGGATCTATGACTCAAGTCCTGAATGAAATCCTTAATATTATTATTAAACTATATTGATAAAAATATTTTCATAGCAAAACAATGATAAGTTAACATATTTTCTGCTTTGACACAACATACATTTAAATTAAATTTTTCCCCATCAGTACGAATCGACCTTTACTTAAACACTTCTATTTGGCTGGTTTATAGAGGTCAGTGTGGGATTGTAGGTGGATGACCGGACACGGGATATCTAGGTCCATCTCATTTAGTAGGATTTATCCGAAATGAAATATTAAAAGTATTAAGTTACAAACGGTAATTGTAATAAAGTATTCAATTTTAGAAGTATTTAATTTTCGCTATAATTTTGTTATCCACAAAGTTATGTAAATGTCATATAAATGTTTATTTTTAAAATCTGTTAAATCAATTAAAAGAATTGTAAAAGTACTTTAAACTGTAAATGAAATCATTTATTTTGAATTTTAAAAAGATCGTTTCAATATGTTAAAGAATTAAATAAATAAGGTATCAAATTATGACAGTGTAGGTAGCTTCAACTTTTAATCTAAATATACCATGTTATAAACCTTATCATTGCGATTAAACGTAAGTCGTCAAAACTAAGCGACACAAAAGCCCTAAAATCTAAATTTCTAATAACATCTCTGGAGCAAAATGAACCCGGTAATGTACCGTATATACACATTAATTCTTAGAGATTTATTTATACTGGAAGTGTCCTCTTTTATATTATTACAAAGTAAATAAAATGAAAAAAATGAAAGTAATTTAAAAATAACTATAAAACTACAAGTTATAGAAATCTACGTAAATAGATAACTAATTGTCTTTAAAAGGTGGAAAACAGTCAATTTTTCCAATATCTATTTTATATTATATAGTCGTTACAAAAATATTTTATTCATCTTCTTATTATTATTATTATATTTTATTGCTTTTTTGCTTCGTGTTACTTCTAGACAATTATAACAATAGGTATGACAAGCATAACACGTAACCCGTTAGACCCCAAACGTTTACTTTTACCCCATCCAATAGGACAGGGGTGTCTACTTGCCTTCTAATATATGACTACTAAAGAACGATAATGACTTATTTAATTGATACATTTGGTCTGTTGATTAAAATTCCTTATATTTTACCCCTTAATTAAACAAAAAATATATATAACATCGAAAGCATAAATATGATGTGTTGATGTACGTTCCTATTATAAAATTATACCAAAAATATTAATGTCATTTTAATACCATGACATAGTTTTATTATCTGCACATATAAAGTATTTCATAATATGTCGCGGGCTGTGAGAGTGTAGAGTGATCACTTTATATTATGTTACCGGTGTCTATAATAACAAGTATGTAGGTAGAGTCGGCATCGTCGAGCGTCGACAATTTAAACGCTCTCACTCTCCATGAGACGAAAACTTTACCGTCGGTCGTAACTACGATCCATGTGTAACTGCCACCTTAACTCGACCCTCTCGTCTTCTCTTCTTCTGAAATAATTACATACATTCTCCAGACGTGCTTATGAACTTGAGAGATCACTGTAAAATGGTCTGTTGAATAAGGAATGTAGGGTATTAAACTCTTTTGGATGTTCTGTTAGTTGTAATGTATGATAGAAAATTTTGATCCCGTAATTTATTGTCAAATACATAAGATTCCTTGACATTATTAACATATCTCAATAAAATTGAAGGACAAGATTTGCAGGTTTATTCTGAATACAGCAAGAAACAATTTAAAATCAAATAAATAGTAATTTATTGTGAATAAGGGATTTATATATTTAATTACAAGTTATTTTGCTTCAGCCTTAACACATTAAGAACTTATAGCGTTTCTTAACTTGAACTATTACAAACAATTAAACCAACTATAATAAAACTTGCTATATGTTTATCACAACAAAATATATGATTTAGAAGTGTCATGTGATGTTTCGACTATGACATAAATCAAAGCCTCCAAAAACCTTTTCAATTAATTCTTGCCTGAGAACCAAGAAATGTTTACTTTAGAATATATAATTGTAAGCCATTGTCGGTTCTTAGCCCGTAAAAAGGGTCAAGAATTGTTTAGTGGCCTATTGTACGATATAGGGTTTGTTTGTCTTTCGCGTTTGGGTTCATATTTGATTTTATAGCGTTTGAGTCTGTTGCTCGTTCACGTTTAGTTTTCACTCTAAAAATTTCAAGCCCATTCTCGATATCTTTTACGCTTCTGAAATTATCTCGGATACATACTCGCATACAATTTAACCATTCTATTTTAAATTATATTTTACGTTAAGTAATTTTTATCGTAAATACTAAAATTTAATATCTGTTTTTCAGGTACCAATAAAGCACAGAGATCTGTTGACGGCCCCATAACCAAGTAAAACTTATTATTATAACCGTTTTATCCCACTGCTATTATTATAATAGAAAAAAGTTTATTTTGCAAATAAATTGTTAATATAAGTGAGTAACTGATGCAGAATTCAATTCAGTTTCAAAGTATAATGAATATAGCAGCTAAGTATAGGTAGAATTTAATTTACTGTTTCCTTTATTAAATTAAAAATAAAATTTTGCTTAATATAGATACGGTCGGACTGAATGCTATTAACCGCTGGCCTTAATTATATTAAAATTAAATACATTAAATAATGTCACAAGGTTATTGTTGAACATGTATAATAAATAGGATTTCGCTGAAAGTGATTCACACTGACAACGGCGAGATCTACTTTATTCAATTACAATAACAATTGACAACAATAGAGTTTCTTTGTGTCCTTATCCAGTACAATCAAACAGGAAAGTGCTTTGTCTTCCTAAAAGCCTTACACGTTTTTTATCAAAATTTTCAATATCTATATTGATAAAATATTCTTAATAATATATGGAACTCCTTATTCTATTAAATGAAATTTTGTCCACGAAAGACATAATAATTATTATTTTTTAATAAAACTCTAAGTTAACATCATTGTGAAATGAGGTAATCTTGTGATAATTTCAAATAACGTGTATAAAGATTTTATACAATGGAGGTATTATGATAAATTTCAATGAAGTAAACACCGCAATTTCCAACAGTTTGATGGAATCGAATTTTTAACTTAAAATATTTATATTTTGTTTATAAATCTTTTTGTTTCCTTGTCGGTACATCATAGCTTACATTCAGCAATGTTATGTTTACTTGTCCATTATAATTAAATCGCTGGCCCGCTGCGTCATTAGGGAATTATACAAGGACATTTTGAATTAATGTCACGTATTCATTCTTTATGAGATCACTTGACGTCGAGATAATATTACTAATATTGTACCGTAACCAAATAGGAATTATTTAGTGTTGAGATATTTTTTGTTATGTTAAATAAATATTATATTTCAATAACTTATGACGTAACTTCATTGATTCTATTTGACAACAAAATTTTACAACTACAACAAGAAATGTCATTTTTACTACAAAGTAATTTTTTATATTCAATTTGCTCAAGTGTAATTTTAAGAAAAAATATCCAAAGGGAAAAAGGTAACAATTCGAGGAATGTGCTCAAAACATATCAAACCCTACGGTGAGAGGGAGTTGATTATGTGGGGATGGTTAAAGTAAACGACCTTAGAAGGAGACAGCTCGAACCACTAAATCCCGGTGTCTCCTACGCTCCGCAAGAGGGACGAGATCCTGAGATCGAAAACGCTTCTAGCCCCGCCAGTAGCATTTCATACATGGATCCACTGCTCTAGGAAAAATAGTGAACTCGATATATTGTCGCTTACGGAACCCAAAAGAGGGGCAAAACAGCTACGTATTTTAAATAAAAGTACGGGTGACTGAAAAAACATTTCATCAAAGCATTATTAATGTCCGGTTACGTAATATTCTACAAGTCTACTGACACAGAATGCAAAGACAGGTCGAAAGATATCTGCAAGGCTGCCCGAAACTCTTTCCAGACAGAACATACCTATCGTGTATGTTGTGCCTCTTCTTTTACGATATCCCAGTGATGGAAAATGCTCAAAGTTTATTTTTTGTACCATTTGACACAATTACAGACTGAAATAACTGTGTCCTATCAGCAATTTTGTCAGACGATAAGTGAGAGAGCCAAATTTACGGCCAATCCACCCTTTCCGCAACGGGCTTATAGCTTATAACAGTTCCTGGCTCACTCGTGGTTCGAGCAACCACAACACCCAATCATCAAAGATCTCCACACACGTCGTTCGCATTCACTGAGCAATAGTCTGCAGCTATGGATCACAGATAACATTATTCTGCGCGAACGTACGTATGCCGCCATAAAAGCGTCACCTGCCATAACCCACGGGGATGCAGCAAGAATGCAAACGCCACCACAAGACAGCGTTTGGTATGCTCATGCTACTAAAAGCGCTAGGAATCATTGCAGACGTCGCAGCAAAGCCAAACTGAGTGATCTCAAAGAACCCGCCCATATCGGTGCACCGTGGAATGCCATGGAACGCACGACGTTTGTTATGTACAGTTTATACAATGTAGTCTAACCTTTATAATTAATAGTACTTGTTCTTTGCTGATACCGATTTGATAAATAATAACACCCGTTTACAGGTCTCTTTTAGCTCTGGGCTGTAATGTATTGCATTTTCAGAAACAATTTAGCTAGTATTATGTATTTTAATGGTTTAATTCATAAAATTTTATTAATTGAAGACGTATTAAAATTTATATTTCAATATTAATATAAAAAGATAATAATTTTCGTATCTAAAGTAAATACAGTATAGTAGGTAAATTAGTTTTGTGTGTTTTAATTGTATGAATAATTATTCGGTATAAATCATAAGCATTACTCAATTGCTGTCTCATACGCAAAGATAAAATCACAGGCAGTAATATCAAATGGCAATAAAAAAATGTATTGTGCCATTAATTATGTTCGCATTAACTTAATTGGATAAACACCCAAAAATTATTTATTGTGTAAGAAATTTATAAATTTCCTTCAAGGTAATAATCAGTATTGCCTTATAATTTTATGAGTTGAGAAATCTTGTACATAAAGAAAAGTAAAATATTTCATAGCTATAGTATCAGAGGTACTTGCAAAAAGATTAGTAATCCCTTTAGCGATAATTTGCTACAAAACACACAGTTATAAATTAGGAATTTTCTCTGTTGCAGTGCCATCTCGAAAATTTCACGTAACCATAGCTACATGGAAAACATAAACGTTGTTAATAAATCACATGCCTCATGTCCACTGTTTATTTTCAATTACTGGCGTTGAACGCGTGAATAATGCGAGAACAGCTGTTCCACTGGCTGATTAGTGAGTTATTGTCGTGGTGGGAAAGGGGGGAGGGGATTATTAATTAAAAAAGTTTGAAATTTCGTCCACTCGCAGCGAACGTATGTTTAATGGACTGGAATTGGACTTTATTCATAAGTGAACTTTTGATTGGAATTTTCCATTATTTAATTTTTAATTAATGTTTCTTTATTTTCCGTCTAATTATATATAAGCAAGGATATAAGATTTATATGTTTAGTTATTCAAACAAATTAGTAATGGTAGTTAGCACGTTTACTATCTCATATTTACTTTAATTGACAAATGTTCGGTCTTTTCTCTGATCTCACAAAATATAATAAGAGAAAGTTATGCCACTTTAATTTCCAAGAATCATTTAATTTCATAGAGCCTCAGTATTTTCAAATAAATAAAGATCAACTGTTTTCATGAACGCTTAAATCATGTCAGATTAAAATTTCCAGGAACTTCTATAACGATTTGTGGTACGATATAAAATATGTTTGAAATTATTTTGTGTGTATATATATATACATTATGATGTGTTAAAATAAAAATAAAAAACTAAAAATTTGTAACTTCATCAAATAATTTGATTTAAATTGTGAGAAAATGAATGAGAAAGTTTTTTGTAAGAATTATACAAATTATAGATATTATTATCATAAACTAATTAAATAACAACACTACTTACCAACAAGTTAGACCACACAAGTTGCTGAAGTCAATTTATTTTAATATATTGTAAGTCTTTATGCAGTCGTAATGTGGGAGTAAGAGGGAGTAACGATTCGAATAAACGTCCGTTTTAAGCACATTAAAATATCATAACTCGTTAAAAAATTCTATGTTACTATTTAAATGATATGAATGCATGTTACATCGGTGTTTAGTTGGAAATTGCTGCTTACAAAGTATTCTATTCGTAATTACAATCTTTATTACTTGTGATCCAAAAGTACATATTTTTGTTTATTTTTACTACAGAATCGCTATAAGACTTACTATCGATTTACTGGTATAAGATTCAGAAAGATATAGCAACGTATTTGATCATGAGAAGATTCCTTTCATTATATGTCCTTAGTCTATAAAATATGCATCTTAAATGAGAAAAATGTGTCGCAGCGTTGCTGATACTGGCTTCCTTCTAAATAATTTCACTACATTATTTCGTTTATACAAAAATCAGCTCAATGACATTAAACATAAAGTTCTAAATAAGATACGTACGGATAAGAGATAAGACTATTTAGGGAAAACTTGTAAGAATCATAATCTCAGTGTGTACACTGAGTTATACCTGTCGTCTATTCATGTTAGTTTTTAGAAATAAACAAGTCTGCGAAAGTAGGGATAAGTTTATTTATTTTAAAAAAATATGTTCATTTTACTTACATATAATTTTCAATGGTATGTTTTAAAGTCTTTATAATTTAATAATTCAAATAGTAATGACATAATTAACGTAAGCAATATTTTATTTACTTTTTGTTAAATACATTACACATTTTCACCGGTATGCCGTATATGGTTAATGAAAATGCAGGTTGAAATTAAAATTAATTATTACATTAATTTTGGAATATATGTGGAAAATAAAGTCTGATTTACTCACGTAAATTTACAGAGTGTTAAATATTCCATCCAGAATGGCAGATGGGGCGATGAAATTTTGAGCTGAAGATAAACCGAACTGAATAACTGCACTTAAAGTAATCCAGTGATAAAATAAAATTACCATATATTTTATTGACGTGCAACATGTTTTGTTTTTTATGCGGGTTGAGAAAATATAATTTTATAGTTTTTAATTTTTCTTGTGATTTTTTTAATCATTAATACTTGTCAGGCGAGAAATAATTACTTCAATTCTAAGTATGATGTAAAAGTAAGGTGAACATTCGCAAAATAATACTTTTTACATCATAAACTGTTAAATTTTGTAATCTTACAAAAATATCAGACCCAGCTTTGTTTGTCATTCATTCTTTAATTATTATTTATACCGATACCTTATTGCTTACCGATACTTCACTATCATGAAAAACCAGGGGTTGATCATTTCCAAAAAAGTTATGAGGACCGGATACAAGTATTGGATAAGGCACGCGGACGTGAATCGCTCAGCGTGGGACGGCCCACTCTGCTTCGAGCCTTATCTCGCCTTTAATCACTTTGAACAACCGAGTGGCCCGCGATTAGAATCTTAAATCCCCCGTAAATTTTCTATTCCATGGGGCCATTATAATGGAATAACCTCCGCAAGTTTGAGGGCAAAAAATATACACGAATAATTTGATCATTCTCCCCCTGTTGATTGCGAAATTTCAATCAAGCTCGTAAATGGTGTACAGACTCGTATCGACACTCGAAACAACTTTTTGGGGTTGCATTACTAGAATATGCACATAATATTACAAACAAATTTGAACTCTTTATGGCATCATGATAAGAGACATATTCCTATTGGCGAGTGAAGTACTGAAAAGCACAGTTTGGCGAGGAATATATAGTAAATGACACAGATTTATTTGCACGCCTCAAATGGCAATTGTAGCCGGTTTGAATTTATTCAATACATTGACTCGTCAACTAATTACTAAGGGATTTAGGGCTTACTTTAACAAGATGTTCAGTTGCTTCAAAATGCAGCCTTTGATAGTAAGTACATACAAATGTACGCATTAAATATAAAAATAACTTTCAAACACATTATAAAGCAATAATTAATTAATATTTACTTTAAAAAAAACATCTCATGCATTCTTAACTTTATCGTAAGTATTAATAACTCTTAAGTATAACACTAAAGAAATTAGATTTTATAACAAAAATTTAAAAGAAAAGTGTTGATAATAATAAGTTATATATTCGATCTCTTTATTTAGATTTCAATGTACCCCTTTTTAATTAAATCGTTAGTTTGGGCGTTGCTGCTACGATCATAAGGGTTTGCTGAACAATAACGAAACTTTAATTTGACTTGAAATAGTGCACCCTTCTTAATTCTTTATTAAAATTATCATCTCGTTGGAGGGGTCAATGAACATTATACATTTTAGTATCAACTATATACATTTTAGTATCAACCTTTCAGCGACCTTTGCTTAAGTCTTGGACAACTTTTTCCCATAAGCAAACACCACATTGAAATATCAGCTCTTTTGACTTGATATAACTACGTAAGTTGCGTAATTGACATAAAAAGTCTTGGAAATATATTTGAGTTAAATGATGCTACTGAAATATATATCTAATACTCCCTGACATAAGGTATTAAATTTACTTAGTCGTTTATCTCGTTTTCTAGTTACATTAGTTGAGACACGCGTAAGCACGTGCCGTTTACTCCCCGCTGGTACGTAGTCCTTGTAACAACGAGAGCTGTGCCGTCCTGTAATTACACACAAATTAGACAAGATTTATTGGGGGGTGGAACACCTTGGCAACTATGGAAGGTACTAATAACGGTTGGGCAGTCCTGATATTACGATTAATTCGCAAGAATAATTTCTTGGGTGCCTTTCGAGGAATACCTAAAGCAGAAAGATATTTAAATCTGAAATGTTTTCTCTATTTTATCGAAAATTTTTGGAATTAAAGAAATTGTAGTATATAAGTGGTTGTTTATTATTCTTTGTTTTTTCAATAATTATAATTCTGCAATATAAATGTGTCTACATATGAAAGTAGACGCTATAATACGCTCATATACCTAATATAAAACAACCCTACAACTTTAATATACTTTAGGTCATAAGTCAACCCCATAATTAGGCTGTCACACATTTAAAGCCGTGGACGTATAAAATTTCTTGCATTATGTGACGCCAATTTTAATAGCCGTAACAGAAATATCGCCCGTTAACCCTTTGGCATGCTTTTGCGAATTTGACGACTTCATTTAACAAAAGGTGGACATTTAGCAAATAATAATGAAGTTTTAGTACTGCCTTACACATTTTTATTGGGTGCTTATTGGCCATTGGAACGACTCGCGACGAACACTAAATGTGATTTATCGTTGGTGATATTTCAAATTTCCTATCAATTTTTATAATTTTTTTTTGCTTTTGATCTATTTATAAAAACAAGAGAAAGAAAGTATTACTAGAATAAAATGCAACTTAAGAAAATTTAATGCAACTTAAGAAAATTCAACGTCCCATACATTACGCATTATAATCCAGACTTTCCTTTGCCTACCTGCTTTGCTCCCCCAAGGAAATAAAAAGTTATCAGCAAACTTTGTACCCCGTTATCTCCAGGGCAAGTAAACACTTTTTATTTTATGACCACCCTCAGTTTTATTACCGACTACCATGCTCAAGGTACGGTTTTAAACTATCTAGAAGTGCTCCTTCTAAGTTTTCGACTGCTTGGCAGTCTGTGTAAGATTTTTATTAGATCTTTTAAAGTTTCGGTATGTATTTTAAAAAGATTGTCTGCTTTATTTCTAATTTATTCAGAGAGCATAAAGGAAAACATTTTTTAATTCATAATCTGAAGTTTTTCGAAGTTTTAACTAAGGGCTTTTTATTTTTTTTTTCTACATCATCAGTTAAAAACATAGAGCGATACATAAAAAATAAATTTTTAGCGATACATTCTTAGAATTTTCGACACCATTTATAGTGATGCCATTGGTTTACAAACTCTTAAATAATGATTTATTATTGACTATAATGCAATTAAGATATAAAGTGAAGTAGTATAATTATAGGAGAAACATTTACCTATTAACGTATATCCAAACAAACTGTAACAACAATAACAATCAGTTACGTTTATTAGTAATATTTGATCTATGGATCAAATAACAGTAATATTATTAAATTATAACTAAGCCCTGTAGATTATGTCAGTAAGTTACACCATCAATCGGGAATATAAGGACATAATTATTAATGTTATAAGTTTAATATACATCGAATGTTACAGTCACATTCTAACTCAACAGTCTTTTAAGTAAAATGATAATAAAAACCAACCTCCTTCCTCTTTTTACCATCTTATCATTTTTATATTTCCCTTTATGATTATTTCGGGTAAAAATACGGAATGTTCACCATCATTTCATTGAATATAAAATAAATCCTTGAACTGTTATTAATTTACTATTATTGAAATAGTTTATTAAATCAAACACCATTTTTACAGTTCTAATTTATTCCATAGTAACTTAAAGCATCGTCTAGATATCTTTACAATTTGTTTATCCAATTATATACATTAGGATTGTAAAAGTCTCTAGAGGTATTAAGAGAACCGAGAAAGGCAAGGTTATCGCAATCGATCTTCCCATTCATCAATTGCAAAAGAGCTAAATCAATTCATTAGTTGAGCACACACAATAAATACAGGGGCTGTTACTAGGTGTTCATTTAAATCAAGATTGAACTGAGGAAACCACAGACTTACGATACCTAATATTTGTATAGCTTATTTGGAATACTTCGATCAAAGATACCTTAAATACTTTTACACAACTATTCTTTTAATTTTTATACACATTTGTTTAAGAATGTTAACTTAGACCACTCTTATTAAATACATAATTCCTCTTCACCGTCATCACTACCTTGGCCTTGAAGAATTCCCTTTTAAGTCTGTTAAAATATTTAAGGTTTAATAAAGTTTTTTTGACTGAAATTGCAATCACCTACGATAGCCACTATTTATTTTATGATTCTGAGAATAATTGCTATCCCAAAAATTTATTATTCTGCAGATAATACAAAACAAGTTACATAAATAAAACAAGCTTTTACTGACATAAAATAATAAAAATTTTAGCAAAAACTACATCATGTTGTAAATAAATTGAAAGCAATAAAGCAACCATTTTTGTATAAAACTTTAAATATATTCCTATAAATTTGAACATAAAACGAAAACTTCAAAAGCAAGTTGGAACTTGCAATGAATAAATCAATAATTTTCGAGTAACGCAGTCGGCAAATGTAAAATTTTGCGCCCCCCATTAGGTACGCCGTTTGTGCTAACTCAGTATCATAAGTCTAAAATAATACGAGCTTTACGGACAAGAAACACAAATGCTCGTTAAAACTAATAGAGCATAACAAAGTATAAATTTGAAAAAATAAATTAACAATTAAGCATACATTATATTCAATTTATTTTTATTAAACGAAGTTATATTCAAATGTTATTTGTTATATATATAA
>DVQP01002292.1:0-12915 GCA_018231745.1 Danaus eresimus
ATTTATATTATATTTATATTCTTACCAGCTTATTCATTCCTTTGGGTGAGAAGAATATAAAATTATTTACTGATTTGTCCACAAATTTTATAACAAACTTTTTGTCATCAAAAGATATGTGCTTAATCTCTGACCAGGGGAAGGTTGTTTTTGGAGTGACCTTATTGTCCTTCTCGTATATATTCAGACCTAAAGCAGTGACTCCCAAATACAGATCGGTTTCCTTCTTATTCTGTGAAAAGTATTTAAAAACCAGGGTAAGATTATACTACTGTATAATAATCAACAAAAGTGAATTCCTTAATGTGTCATGAGCTTTTGATTTTATGTATTAAATAAGGTGTGACTGACAATATACGGTCACACAGTTGGTTATGCTAGACAAGCACCATAAAGTGTAATATTATTTCATACAAATATTTAAACAAATACCATACTAACATTAATAGCAAAATAGTTAACTCCATACATGTCCAGATCTTGAGCTATTTTCAAATATTCCATTTCTGCTTCATCCCTTGACATGCCTTTGTGATCTGCATACCTGTCAATTAACACCTATACTATATAGTATGTACTTCAGAAATATAAATTATTTATTTATAGGCTACAACTTTAACTTTTAATTTAAACTAATACTCTTAAAGCACAATTAATTTGTGCTTTCCATATTTTTATGAAGGTTATGGGAACAGAAACAATATCTTTCTATTGCTTTAGTAATATAGATTTTTATTATCATTACCATATCTTTATCCTCTCTTCCCACATTTCGGGTGTCATCTGGTATTGATCAATGACCCTTTGAGGTAACAGATCCTCGTTAGCTAACATTCCTGGCTTTGATGCTGTTTCATCATAGTCACCATACTGAAATAAAGCATGACAGAGGATAACTACATACTGTTATCATTTAATAAGTTTCATTATTAAAATATAGGATAATTTCTTTCTTTGCTGCACTTGTCCCTAAATCTATGCAAATTTGCTAACTGCATAGTTAAAAGTGTGAATACATAACTAAGAACCTTAGTTCCTTATGTATGAATAATGTTAATTATATTTGCATATATTTGATAATTACTAGAAATATGATACTATAAGCTCTGACAACACACTAAACAAAAATTACACATTTCGATATAAGAAAAAAAATTTTTTTGAAAGGTGCAATGGGCTTAACCAACTATGCACTACATTACAAAAAAGTTAGCACTAATGTGGTAGCTAGTAATTTTAGGGTATTTCAGTAAAACATGTAAAAATATTTTTATTGTATGAAAAGACTATTGTCAATTTTTTATGATATTATGACCAAATTACACTAAGGATTACCTTAGCTTGTACAGCATAACTTGCAAGTAGAACAGAGGCTTCAGGTGGGCAGTAGATATCCATCTTTAGTATGGCTTGCTTGACCTGTAGGAATAAGAGGTGTTGAGTCACTTCCTGGATCAGTTCCTCAGCCACATCTTCAGGATATAATTTGCAGAGTAACATAAATGGTGTCCCTGGCATTTGTGAGACGCATTGTTCTTGTACTGTAAATGTTATAATGCTGTCATAAAAGATTATTCAAACAGGAATGACTGTAATTATATGAAGTAATGAGGTAAAAGATATTGAAAAAATGCAAGTTTATTCATGAAGTATATGCCATAGCTCAAATATATAACAAAGATAGGAAAATAAGGACAAAATTTAATATGTGGACAATCTTATTCAGCAACCAATTACCTCTTTTGTCTAACTTCAGCCAACTAATAAAATGTTTAGTGTCCTCAAATTGCAACCCAAAGAACCATGTTTCTCTTAAGCCAATTGTTCTGCACACTAAGTCAAATAAATCTCTGCCTGTTGCTCGCCACTGAAATTCAACTTAGTTATTAATAAAATTTTTAAATACAATTTAGAATGTCATGTGTAGAAATGATAAAGATATTTTCTATAGTATGGTTCCTTTTTTATAATATAGTATATAGTAAAAATTAAATAAAGTTCTAATTTAAATTTATAATACTTAAACAATAGCAGTTTCAATACAATATTTAACACTAAGTTATGTGAAAATTAAGTAGTTAGCGGCGACGGGGTCACAGTATGACTCACAACGGGTTCATTGTGTTAATTTGCTAACAATCCCGTAATGCAAACGCTAAACATCACTCCGAACTAATTATTATAAAATTGTTATAGCAATTTTTACCTCAAGGTCAAACTCTAATTCCGCATCCAATGTACAAACTTTAACAGGGAACGACTTGGCAGCCTTCTTCCTTCTAAAAGGCGGCATTATCCCGTATCATTTCTTTATCACTTGAAAACTTTACAATACATTCGATAGGTTAGGACTCATTGCATATTTCATTTAACGTGTAATACTAATAGTTTACGTAATGTGCACTCAGTACAGGAATGCGCGTAATTTTACATTGCGTACTATTTCCAGCGGTTATTATTTACAAACAAGGGGAACGTCAATGAAACAAGAATGCGAGCTGAATGAAGAAAAATTATTCCGAAAAACTAACACAACCGTTCCGTTTCACCTTGTTTTGAAATTGCTATATGTATATATATTGTTTCTAACAAAGATTACAAAATTATGTAAATTACTAGTTTATAAATTCATATTATTTAGATTTTACTTCTTCCTTATAAAAACGTCGCCCATATTATATTAGAAAGCAAATTACTAATAAGCATGAATAGGTTAGAGCTTTAAACTATCTGTACCGCACACCTATCTAAATGGACTGTTGCTTACATTTGCATTTTTATGAAAAATAGACATTGACATTGACAATAGAAAATAAATATTCTGAAAACCACACCACCACGTGCCTTTTATTTTGATTTAATATCGCTGCGAAATAAAGAAATATGGCTAAATTTAGATCAAAACTTAAAGGAAAGTTGAAGGGGAAGAGATGGCAAAAAGGTCAATCTTCCAACTCAAATCCAAAAACTCAAAAATACAGGGAGATGGCAAAATCCCGGTTTTTCCAAGAAAATTTAAGTAAGTTTTTCTATTTCATTGCAAATTTGTATCGTTTTACTATGTAATATGAATTGAACTTGCATTAATTCTCTTCCTATTATCATGTAGTAGAGAAACGGTACAATTAACCTCATATATATTTTTAATCCTTTTCATGTCAGCCGTTAAGAGACGCTTAAATTACTTAGCTCAAATTATTATGTAGAAAAACCATTTATTTACACTATATACTTATAGGCAATACTGGCTTGACTGAACAAGCAGTTCAGAAACATGATGCACTCATGACCTATGGCCATAGCAGTGGCAAAGAAAAGTCAGAAGCTGAAAGTGAGCTGACCATAGCTAAAGAATTCGAAACAATGTCTGTCCGAAGTGACAACTCTGATACAGAATATTCTAAGTCTATGAGATCTGGTACATTCAAGACATTTCAAACATTTGCATCTGATTGGAGCCAGTGTTCCAATATTAGTTTCAGCAAGTAAGTATAAAAGAGTGCATGTTATAATTATATATTTAAACTGATTTCTTTTTTATTAACAAATTTTAAATAATGACTATTTAATGGGGCTTTTTAAAATTGATCGAACATCTTATTTAAGCCATTCAGAAAACTCAATATCTTGATAATGATAGATTGTTATTGAGAGGCAACATGTATGTTTATTTTATATAATGTTTAATAGATAAAAATTTAACACTAAAATTTTCTTATTCAGATTACTGACAAGGTTTGATACCAACAATGCTGTCCATAAAGACATGTTAGCGGTGCTTGCTGCCGTGACTGAAGTCATTAAAGAGCAGGGTGGTAAAGAATCTACTACTGAATATTTTGCAGCTCTGGTGAGTTATAGTGTTCATTACTGTAGTACAGTTTTAATTTTGTGTTATAATGTTAAACAAAAAAATATTGAACCATAATGTATTTCATTGTAATTCATGTTTTGATAATATCAATTAAATGTTGTTATAAATTTTACAAGACATCACAAATTACATTTGCTTTTAGATTGAAACACTTAAAGTGTCTGAAGATGAATCAAGCTTAGTGGCAACACTATCACTTCTAGCAATGGGAATTAAATCAGTACCTCAAGCAGTGCTTAGAAAACAATTCTCTGTATCAGCTTCCATATTCTCTGAAATCCTGGAGAAGAATTCTCAGTCAGAAAATGGTACTTTGCTGAGAAGTCTTATTGGATGTCTGTCAGTATTATTAAGAGCCCAGGAGTATGCACTTTGGGGTGATTCATCTACAATGAGGGTTTTTGAATTTGTACTTGCATTTACTTTGCACTCAAAACCTAAGGTGAGTAGTTTTTATCCCAATTAAAATAATTCCCAAGTAGTTTTTATCCCAATTAATATAATATATCTTTTGGGAAAACTCAGAACTTGTAAATTATTTCATACCATATTCCTCACATTTCCTCATCCGGAGCGAGAATTCTAGCAATATTTTTTATGTAAATTTGCTTGCAAATGGTTCTTGAAGTAATTGTTTTACAGTATTGTTATTTCATGTCATATTGTCATAATCAAGGAAAGTAGATTTAATTTACTTTAAGCATAGACTCTCACATTTGTATAAGTTTGTTATCTTATATTGTAGGTGCGGAAAGCAGCTCAACATGCAGTCACAGCCATATTAAGGGGTAGCTGTTTTATGATACCTTCGGATGACCAAAATGTTAAGGTACAGTGATTCTATAGATATCTAAAGTCATAAATTTGCCGAGCTTTTATATGAAATTATTCCAAGTCAGTTCAACTATATGATCAATTATGTAAACACATTCTTTACTACAATTTTATTCAATAAATTTTATAGTTATTGTTTAGTTTGTTATCTGTTTTATGATATTTTATAGTAATTATAGTATTTGTAATTGAAATGATACAATGTATTTTTCTTGTATATATAATGTTTAATTCCCTTATGTCAATAATCAATCTAGCTACTTTAGTTCTTGGTTTTACATTGAAGCATATTTTACTTTTGCTTGAGTGTATTCTGTGAATTCAAATAATAACATATGTTATTTTATGGGAACCAAAAAACATTTTGTATTTAATATGAAAATAGGATCTTAGAATAAGCATATTAAATATGTTTTGAAGGTTTTGTTGATGAAAATTGTTAAATTAATCAATAATTATTATAATAATTCAAAATTTAACGAGTGCTGGGATTTAGAAACATCTTTGATAACCCTGTGTTTATTCTAAATGTTGTTTCCTTTTTATATCTCTGCTATTTATAATATTTTATAAATTATAGTTATCTCCTCAAGTAGACATATTTTTGGATATTATTGTTTTTTATTTACACCACAACCCCCAAGCGTCGAAAATGGGATTCAATCCTTAAGGTTTTATAAATTATAATACTTCCATAGATGGGTATGAGACAGGCGTGGCCGTTATTGAAATTATATAAAAAATAAATTTGCTTGAAATTTTTCTTATAATGAAGTCCAGTAAAATAATGTGTATAATAATATTGAACTGAAATGAAGTTTAAATTCCTAGGTCCCCAAGGTACATCCGGCTGCGAGCCGTGTGTCTGAATACTGTCTATCTCAGCTGAGCGCTGAAGCCCTACTCGCTGGTCATAAGCCCGTACTGCACATCCTCACACTACTCAGGGATGTGCTATGTGTCTTTAATAAGGAGCATATTAAGGTAAGAGGTATATAAATGACGTCATAGACTATAATGTAAACATATAATCAATTGATATATGTATAATTGGTATAATTATTACATTTGTAACTTGTTATCATACATGTAAATTTCTGGTTATAGTAACTCATTCATAATATTATACTATATATATATATATATTAAATTATTTCGTTTTTATATACATCTCTTAAGAAATTTAGATTATTTCTGAATAGTACATAGATTTGATAAAATTTCTTTTAAAGTTTGATAGCTTTATATATTTTTGTATTAAACACAGCTAGTGTCCTATTAATTGTTAAAATCTATGTCTTCGTTTCGTAATGTTTCTTAATATTATGTTATTTCTTCATTGTTCAGGCAAACTGCGAATCTATTCTATCGTTGATGACACACAACAACGTGTACATAAAGACGTGTTGCCTCCACACTTTCCACGCATTGTTCTCTGCCCCCCGCGACTATAGCAATATATCGGGAGGACTCGCCGTTCAGCTCACGAGAGCCCTCATAGCTGCGAGGCCCCCCGCCAATGATACAGGTCAAGTTCTCGCCTGGGCTACAGTTCTACAAGCTGCATATGGATGTCTTGCTGGGTAAGAATGAGCTGTCTCAACAATAGGAATGGTAGCGTAAATAATTTCATTGCTATAATTTTGGAAGCATCATCAATCATCATCATCATCATCAGCCTATCACAGCCCACTGCTGAGTAAAGACCGCTTTGTTCTTAAAGCATCTTCAATAGAAGTACAATTTTAAATTCTTCATAGTTATCGAGTTTTTTTGTATAAACCTAAAGTCAGGTCAGATCAGATGTTTTTATATAAAATATTTTTTTTAGTCTCGATATAGACTTGTGCGTGCCACTGGTCCCCCAATTTGTAAATATCTGCGTGTCGGAGCTATGGCTGTCGGACGTGGCGGAAGTCAATGCGGCAGCCACCAACGCGCTTAAAGTAAGTATATATGTATATACATACATACATGTTTATATTTGTATGTATATAAACATGCATTCAATCTATGGCATTATCAGTTCATTAAATAGAAATTTTCATGTTTTATTGTGGATTGCCTCCTTATAAATGATTCTAAACTTCCTGTTCCGCACCAGGCTATATTACTGGACTGCGTAAAACCAGCCCTAGAGACCGACATGAAGCATAGAAACCACATTGAATCTGTGTTCAAGACAATCAGTTCGGCCTTAGACAATCCTTTCAACCAGGCTATTAAACATGTTATACTAACTATTGCTGTCTGTTTCGAGGTAAGAGGAATGATATCCATATGGCGCATAACTATTTTCAAAAGAATATTTTTCCACTTATAATACCAAACAATTAAAATTTCGCAAAGAAATTGTTGGTCTGTTGTACTCAAAATGAAAAGATGTACACCCATACATAAAAACATCTATGCGTGCGAATTTAAACAGCATTGCTTATGTGTACTGGTTTTTGCTGATATATATTGTATACACTGCGTATTTATTTATTTGTGTTAAGTAGTAAATTAGGCTCGGCAAAGATGTGTGGGTTTAAATATTTAGCACTTATATGCTAATTAATTTAATGCGGTTTTTTCTGTTATCAGCTAACAGCGAAAGATTTAAAATATTGTCTGTACAGTGTTAATAAAAATGTTTAAAAACTTCACCAGATAGGGAATGATAAAGTGGAGAATATTCTGGAACAACTGCTCAAGAAACTAAATGATAGACGGGAAAGTCACAATTTCCACAATGAGAAAGAAGCCGAATATGCTACAGGATGTGCCGTGAAGTCGCTGGGACCGGAATTTGTGCTACGAATAATACCACTGAAGGATGGTGACAGCATTAATATAGATCGAAGTTGGCTGTTGCCCGTGTTGAAGGAAAAAGTAACAAACTCGAATCTGAAGTTCTTCGCTACGGAAATACTCGAATTAGCAACTTTCTGCAGGAAAAAATCCCGGGAACTATCTGACAAGAACGACACTACCGGTTCACATACTTATGACTTATTGTGTAACCAATTTTGGTCTCTCCTACCAAGCTTCTGTAACTATCCTAAAGACATAAAGGATAATTTCAAATATTTAGCCAAGGTCCTGGGAAATGTGTTGAAAGAAAATCAGGAATTTAGACTATCAGTGATGCAGGCTCTAAGAAAGTTAATAACTTGCACCGAAAACGATGAAGAGGATAGAAAGGAAATGGCGAGATTTGCTAAGAATTATCTGCCTATTTTGTTGAATATTTACATGTCCCCTGTCAAGGGGAGTATGGCTCAGGGACAAAGACTAGCTGCGTTAGAAACTATACAGGTGGTTACTTTTTCATTTAAATCGAAATTGATATTTTTCGTAGATTTATTTTTAACATATTATTTTTCTGAATGTATTGTTTTTAATATATCATGTAGTTTATAAATGTTTTATTAATATATATAAAGTTATTATTATTTGAAACTGTCAGAGCAATAGAGAATTTAAAACTATTTTACTAAAATTTATTCTGGTTGAATTCGTTGACTTAATGCATCTTAAAAATAAATAAATATATATATTTAATAAATTCAATCCTTTACCTGCAGGTATATCTAACAATAAGTGATCAAGTTCTAAGGGAGGAACTTTTCGTTAATGCCCTCCAGCAACTTGAGGCATCAAAAGAGGATCACTTCCAAAGAGAATCTATATTGGATGTTATTCGACTTCTTGTATTGTATCAGACTTCTGAAAAAATTGAGAATCTTTTTGACAACTGGGTCTATCCACTTTGCGAAACTGTATTGGAAGCTCCGAAGAAATATAAAAAGGCCAGAAAAGAGGAAGGTGAAGAGAAAACACAACAGATGAAATATAAAGACAGGGCAAAGTTAATTGAAATGGAACATAAGAAGGCTTACAGAATATTAGAGGAAATATTCAAAAGTGATAAAGACTCTTGCAAAGAATTCGTGACTAATAATAATAAGAAGATAATGAAATTACTAATGCGCTCATTGAATAAAGCAGCTGATAGCAGCAAAGGTGCAAGGCTAAGGTAATTGCAAATCATTTATAAATAATGTTGGATTAAGTTTTTTTGGCGAAACATTACTAACAGTCTTAAACGAGATACATTTATGATATTTACAAATAAAAATTACTGATAATTTAAAATATTACTTGGGTATAATTTAAACTCTAACAACAATGATGTATGAAATCTAATTTCTATCTCTATCTCTAGATGTATAGACCACTTGATATCCGTCTCCCCTATTCTAACATCAGAACACAAGCTTATCAAGAGTGCTCTAGCAGAAGCAATCATCTGTACAAAGGATATCAACTCTAAATGTAGACAGTGCGCCTTCACAGTCATTACCAGTATTGGTAATGTTCTAAAGGAACAGGATGGAGGTATGATTTAAACACTTCCATATAATTTATAACCTAATATGGTTGATCAGACTTCCATTCAATTAGATCTGACCTGATTTAACAGAGCCTTTTCCTAGATTATTTTAAATGTACACCTTCCTTCTGTAATTGTATGTGAATAAATAGCATTTGTTTAAATTCAAATATAATCAGTTTTATCAACCAGAAATCTTAAACAAATCCTTTTTACAACTTTGGTTGGAATTACATTACACTGTGAGGTGCATGCCATCCTAAATCCACTATAGCAGAATGGTCATTATATCAGTATGGATATTTTTCATTCATCCAATTCATGGTATTAATGGAGTGAAAAAAAATGTGATTTATAAATTCATTTTATTCCAGGAATACAATCCTTCATAGACCTTTTATTGAGTGGTGTGTCAAGTCCCCGTGTGACATCATGTTCCCTAAGAGCCTTAGCTGCGGCATTGTTCAATTTCCATGGAGATATGGAGCTGACCATTGTCCAGGGTCTATTGGAGACTGTGTCCAAGCTGATGATGGAGAGCAACAGGGAGGTGGTCGCGGCTGGAATGAGCTTCTTGAAGGTACTTTATTATGTATAACAAATTTTTGCATTTGTACTAGTATGCAATTATGCACTAAAATTATCAGTATTTCTTTAAAATTATGTTAATAAAATTTTATTCTTCAAATTCTATGTAGTATTTTTTTTTATTATAATTTAGTATGATAGGTTTAAAGTTTTTATTGCATCATGGATTTGCAGCTATTTTGTGGTGGATGTCAAAATTCATACACGTTTATCCCCTTTAGGTATACACGAAAGTTTTGCCAACAGAAGTACTAGCTGGCAGTCTGCCTTTAATATTCAAAACATTATCATCTATAAGCGACGACTGTAAACGTTATTGCCGGCTAGAAATAGGCTACTTCCTGAGCAGGATGATCAGGAAATTTGACGCCGGTTTCGTTGAGAAGCTTATACCGCAGCAAGATGAAGTTATGATGAAGAGACTCCGGAATCTGAGGAAGATGGAGAATAGGAAAAACAGGGCTATGGACGGAGAAAGGTTAAAAAAATCAAATTCGCACACATAATTAACTAACAAATAACAAAAGTGATAATGTATGTCGCTAATACGTTATGACATCTTACAATGTTAAAACATAAAAGTCACACGGGGTTAGAAAATAATTGAGGTATTAAATTAAAAAATACTTTCGTAGCTCGAAATCTATAATTATTATAATGTAAAAATATTACTTTTTTGTAACTGCTTGTATTATTTTTAGATTACTATCTTTGAGTGCGGGCAATTATGGTATTTTTTTTAAATTCAATCACGAGAACGGTTTCTTTTTATAAAACTGCAAGACTACAAAAACTCATTAAATGATAAAATATTAACAAATTTAATTTAACAGGGAGCAAGAAGATTCTTCGTCGGAGTTTGACGTGAAAGGAACTTCGAAAACATTGGAAGACATCCTTAAAGACTCAGATTCGGAACTCGAACTATATGATGAGGAAGAGCGCCCAAGGAACAAGGTACGTTATATTAACCCTTTAATGCCGAGAAGTTAAGGGATTTGAAAATTATAAACTTCACGAAATTTAAGTTATTTTCATATAATAAAATGATAAAGATTGTATACATCAGATACCTCCTCTGAATCATGTAGGTAATTTATATGAAATAAAAACGTTTGTATCATGTTTACAGATAAAGAGCAAAACAAAATCGCGTAATCAAGCTTGGATTCAAGACGACCCTGAAAATATTGTCGATCTGGCGGATGTTTCTTCCGCCAGAAAAATTACTGGTATGTTGACTTAGATATTCTACAGTTAACAAGAAATGTTGTCTTTATAGTAATAAATTAACTTTATTTCTATATTAGGGTCGATAAATTTAAGTAAATTATGCTTTAACAGCCACGGACCCTAAGAAGAAACGTGACGCAGCTGAAATAAAGCAAAAGAAGAAAGATGGCGGCTTCAAGACAGCCCCGGATGGAAGACTCATCATCAGCGATGATATGTTCGATGAAGATGGTGACGAAGACGAACAGCGTCCCAGCGGTGATGTGGACTCCGACACCGACGACACTGGTATACAAATAACGCTCATATTGCTACTTTTAGAATAAAATCCATAAGAATCCTTGCGAAATATCAATAACTATTTTACACGTATATCTTTTAAAAACTACCCTATTAAATTATTTAATATGTTTTTATTGTATGTGGGATAAAAAAGGTTTTTTGGTTAAAAAATACAAAATTCTAATTCCCTTTCAGACGACGAGTCCAAAGCTACTAACCTTATAAAGCCGGGTGTAAAGCGTCGTTACGACGACATCCTCAGCGTAAAGAGCGGTCGAACAGGACACAGCCGCGCTTCTACAGCACGGGCCTCGTACGTCGCCGGTGGGCGGGGTATACACAGGTACACGAAATACATTAATATTACGCAACTATTGTAACAAACTTAACGCCAATGAAACAAGATAAACCTTGACAACAAATGTTACTAGAATGATGGTAACTCACACGCTATATCCGTCGCGATTTATAATATGGTTACGAGAGTAAAATGTGTAATGATTAACTTAAGAGTCTCCTTAATTCAGATAACAGTAGGGAGTTAGGTAAAAATACTAACTGGAGAAGACACTTTCAGTACAGCGTTGCTAAAGTTTCTTCAATACAATAGATATGTAGATAATAGATGTAATAGATATATAGTTAGTTAAGTTAATAATATATAGTTAAGTTAAGAAGTTGAATAACTTATTTAACAAGAAGTAGTAGAAGAAAGAAGAAAAAGTAGATATATATTTTTGCTATATGAGTTTTTTCAGTAATTTTTTACTTCTATCTCTAAATACAAGCTAAAATGGTAATAAAAAAATTCTATAGGAATAATTTTGGATTATAATTATTTGTCTGCTGGTACGAATAACTCCGAAAATATTCAAAATAAATATGTGATACGTCTTAAAATAAAACAGGTTTTAAAAACAGAAACTAAGCTTACTTGAGCATATAAATTATACTATACTGAACCAACTATTTAAGTAGGAGAAATCTTACATTTACAAGTACATGATCCAAGCGTAAAAATATTAAATCCTAACATTCTCCTTCAGATATACATCTGGCTAATGCAAATTTATCTCGAAGGATCTGTTGATAAATATTCTTTAATGTGATTAATATTGTTTTGTTTGCCCGATATGTTTCTTGACAATTGCGTTACCTTTAAATTCTTTGACTTCTGTTTACTTTACAAATTGAAACTACAACGGCCATAAAATCATCGACTGTTTTATATTCTTCACAGCTTTGATATTTCTTTACGAGTAAAGATACACAATTATTTGATAATTAATTCATTCAATACTTCTAGACCTTTAAGCTCAGCGGCATCTGTTTCCTCGAACATGGGATCGGAGTATCGTTCCAAGAAAGCAAAGGGTGACATCAAGAAAAAAGGAAAGCCTGATCCCTACGCATATCTACCTATGTCAAGAAAGAATCTTAATAAAAGGTACCAGAATTATGTTGTTAATAATCATAACAGTCATAATATTCATCAACTTAATAAAAAAAAAATAAACATATATAAAAAATGTTTATTATGACAGATGTCAACCGATTCAAAAAGACTAAGTAATTTTATGTGGAACAAAATATATTTTTGTTTTCTATTACAGGAAGAAGACAGTGACCTCGAAACAGTTCAAGGGAGTTGTGAAGTCGAAGACGAAAGGCAGGATTATGAAGAAGGCTAAATAATTAAGGAAAATCCTTTACAATAGAAATATTA
>DVQP01002293.1:0-12914 GCA_018231745.1 Danaus eresimus
TTTTAGATAAACGTCTCAGCCCATACGTTCAGTTACATCAAGTGAGTTTGAGGAGGGCTATTTTAAAATAATATAATGCTATGTATAGGTTTCGCTAACTAATTTTAAAAGGAAAGACCATTATCATAGGTTCAGATGCCAGTAGTGACCAGTAAGGGTTAGATGTAGGAAGTGCAGTGAATATGGTGTGAGGATGATGCAGCAACCGAGCGCCGTCTGCCCGGGCCGGTGTTCGATTTTCACTTGGAGCATTAGCGCCCCTCTTGCCCGGGTGGGCGTGGTCTTCTGGCCGGTCAATAGCACGATACCGCGCATCTCTCTCCAACCTCCGGTTATTCCATATCCCCGTCCCACTCCCCCGGGGGATGATTGAAACGTCTGATGCCGCAGGCGCCCCGCTCACCCCCTGGCCAAGGACGTTCAGTGATTCCGTCCTACTCTGCCGCGATAGCACGTGTCTCCGTTAGTATTTCATAATATAATGTGCGTAGCCCCGGTGTCGCGCGAAAATTCACAAGCAATCATGACTCAAGTGCCTGTTGTGTTCTGTGAGCAAATTAATGCGTGAGAGGAACAAGTCGTGGTCATCAGCCATGCTGTAGTTGACTTCGTGCTGGTTTACAGTGACATGGAGATAGGAGACGTTCCAGGGATCATCACGTTTTTTCCGTCCTCACACTCTTGCCTTACTATTGCTATACTATTCATCAGGTAACTATAAACGATATTTCAGCTTCTTTTGCAAAGAAAGAATTCTGAAATCCTTAAAAAATTAATAAGTAAATAACTGTGGTATATTTCTCTTGGATGTTTTTTTTTTAATGAATCTATTGCCCTAATGAGGTTTCGCATTCAAAGGAATCTTACATAATCACGAAATGAACTGAAATATTTTTAATTTACTCTATAAGGGCTTGTTATTTATTTGAAGTATAATAAATATTTAATAAAATTCGTATATTTAATAAGAGATCGTTTGGGTACTGTCAACAATACCGACGAAGTTGTCACGTTTAACAAAAGGGCGTGTCGGTACAACGTCTGGATTTTTCATGTACATTATGTATTTGAAATATTATGCTCTAATTCGACATGGAGCGTTCCAGTTTTCATCAGAAATATCGCAGGCATTGACGCCGCCCAGTCGTCGCCTTATTCCAGACATGTAATAATTATACATCGAGCCAAGAGAGGCGGGTTTTGGTAATGTGAGTCACCCGAATATGTCACTACCAGGATCTTATGTCGTGTACGGTCGAAGGTCAGATTGTAGATTATTCTATACTAACATGTGCCCTTAAACAGATAGCATATACGTATTACTTACACGCGTATATTTTTCCGTGTTCAGGTAAGGCCGACATGATACTAAATCTTTAAATATCCAATTAACCCAGTGATTTTTATTTTATACCGTTACATAACACAACTTAAAGAATATGTAATGCTCGCATTGTAAAAAGACTAACATCATTATCAAGTCAGCACCCCTTTAGGATTACATAACTGATACGGTTTCGATAATTCAATATTGTTTTAAATAAATCTAAAGTTATATGTTATGGAAACAGGATGCGGGTGCATATGTATTGCCTTAAAAGAACCCAGTGGTTATTTGAATAGAAAATGTCACATTAATGTTAATAAAATAGCTAAAAACGGACAAACATTACGATATCACAACTTAATGCATTAAAAAACTACCAATGACATCATCGGCTACTATAAAACGTATCTGAATCACTGTGTGTGTCAGAATTCGTACTTTACTTAATTATTGATATGCACTTAACCGACTTCAAAGATGAGAGTTATGTGTTTCATTCGAAACTTTTTTCTTATAATATGTCATTATTCTGTATCATGTATTTTTGTTGCGATTTTTCAATATTGTATATTTAAATCTAATACATATATTAAAAGGAAATAAATTTATGTGTATGAGAATAATTGGTATGTTTCATCCCTGTCGATTTGTAACATACTGTACTTCAATTGTTTTAACATCCGCCCCGAAGTCTAAGAATAAGTTCGACTGATCCCAATTTTATCTGTTTTAATGTTCTAAAGATCGTTCGAAATCACAGCCAACGGCCATTATAAAAGAGTTTCACGGATTTGTCATACAAGTTTTCGCTAGACATATATTACGTAATTTAAGTACTTTTGCCAGCAATTTTTCTGCAATTATCATGTTTTATTTCCTACTTGTCATGGTAATGTAACCCTCGTTGCCAAATTTTGTCTATCTTGCCCTGGAATAGCAGTCGTTTGTAGAACATCCTATGTGACTAATGTTCATTGTATTTTTCTCTGAACTTAAAACATAACCATTACAATATTTACTTAAAACTCACTTTATGTATTAAAGTGAATTATTTATCTGATACTGTTATATAAATCGTCACACATCTTATCTTCGTAAGATAAAAATATAATCTCCGGGTATCTAAAATGCCGCATTATAACATATTTAAACTGCTTTTAAAATGCTGCTGTTCGTTTCGTAAATGCAGATGATAACAGAAGCCACAGCTCTTTGCGTGTTTGTTTAGTTTATTTGGTGTTATTTTATTCAATGCCACGAGGAAATATGTCATATCAGACGATGTTTTAGCGTGAACAATTAATTCAGTGTAGTAGTGGCACTCGAAGAAAACTGTCTCCTTCATTAATATTTAATTAATATCGTACCAAAGATTTGAAATCTATTAGGTAATTGTTTCATTTTATATAATTTGTGTTTTTATTGCGGTATATATATTTAGTTGTACATAACATTCAGTGAATATTTACTTGACAATTAATTATTTTTCTATGAAGAATCTATCGCGTTTATTTTCTGTATGGTTTAATTATTGAAATGTAATTATTAATTCAATAAATCGTGTTATATTTGATGTTGTAAAATTTTATTTAAATCAATTAATAGATTTTTTTATTACGGTTTATTTACGTTATTCATTTAATAACCAAGTACACGGACTACGTCAGTTCCGTCAAATTGTTTTTAAATCGAAGCCAGTTTTATCCAACTGTATATACCAAATGTCGTATACCTTTTCGCCCATAACTCCACACTCAATCAGGGGTTTGAGTTTAAAGTAAACTCTATCCACATAGGATTAAAGTTCATATCCCCACTCAATCAAGGACATAATTTGTATTCCAGTTAAATACCAGTAGTTAGAATTGTGTCCGGTAACAGTACCACTTCCTTTGAATTGTCGGAATAGTCTTTTGGTTAGCTAAGCACGACGGTATTATGAAAATCATTTAAACTATATTATTCATATGCTAATTAATTTAAATACATACAAAATAATTAGAATCTAAATATAGAAGTAATATGTTGTTATTGACACTTTAATTATTTTTTATTTTCTTTCAGGTCGCCACCTGCAGCATAATAGGGAGCCATACGCCGCGGCGGAAAGACGGGTGCGACACGCACTCGTGGTGAGTACTGCTTTCCATACACTTTATGCCGCACGGCACTGGCACTTAGTATTGGTTAAGCGTGATACCAATTCATAGTTATGCCGCACCATACTGATTCTTATAAGGCAATCAAGGTTACATCGGTATACAAAATTCAATGCCTTTTGGTTTATTATATGAGAGTAAGGAGATTTTTTAATAATTTTAATCATTTTTTTTTTTTTGCTTTTTGTAACATAACTTAACTTTTCAATGACGGTAGTCATCATCTCACTTTACTAATGTTTTTATTAGTGTCATAAAACCTTAGAAAATCTAAAATAGATGTCTTATAGTAAAGTAGTTAAAACTTAAAACAAACAGTCCGTTCATCTCGTTATACTGCTAGAGATTTTCCGTAAATATGCTACAATTCTTACAACAGTCAACATAAGCCACGGAAATTCCCGAAAGTCAATACCGTTCGATAGTAATACCTCTATTACTTAAAGTTTACGGCCTTGTATGTAACCTAAATGTTACTACGGAAAGGCACATAAATCTTTTACACCCCACTCTACCTTCATCATAAATACCCTAATACAATATCAAGCAAGAGGATTCCACGAAAAATTCACGTATTTGGCTCCTGATCTAGATTTTAGATTAAATGTATAATAATTTTTCGTAGAACGACACATTTTATTTTAACTGTATTTTACTATTTTACGTTCATTTTATCTGTGAGTAAAAGTTTTCTGTATCTTATAAAAAAAATATATTGAGGTTTTAGTAGATTTTTTTATGTCATCGTCTTGAAATTTTTCTTCTAATTTTTAATCGGAAAATAGTTATGTTCTTAGAATTTGGTTTACCGTACTGTGTTATACATGTATTTGATAAAAATAATATCAGAACATCATTCACATTTATCATGTTTATCAAAAAGCAGTGAATGTCATGTAAAATAATTAGTTATCAAAAATTTTGATCTCTTTAAATATCTTATCAAATTGTCACACCAACAAGGACGATGGTATCAGTGTTCGGAGGAAGAGCAAATATAAAAAATAATTTAGCATTGCACTTGTTTGACGTTGGTTTTAAGATTATATAACATACGAGAACGCTATCAGAAATCAAATCTGATAATATATAGGAAGACTTGTACATGTACTTAATATTTTTAATTTATTTTATTGTTTAACACGGAAATATGTCGTGGTATTTATCGTGTTATATAGATATAACTGTGACTTTGACGAAATACGTTAACTTTGTGTAAGTAAGCAAGTATGTTTTAATGTCTTAACAAAACATCTTTATATATGCATTTATGAAAATAATTAGATTTCCAAATAGCTATCTATCGAAATAGCAACTACGACGTAATGCAATTTAATATTTCAATTACAGTTAATATTTTTAAAAGCTTTAATTAAGTATTAGTTTACTTATAAGATTTTGTATTTAAGTCCTTGTACACTCGGGCAGTCAGGCAAATATAATTTCTTTTGACACACAGCTCACAATTTCTCTCTAGTATGCTGTCCCACAATCAGTTACACGATCTGAATACTAAATGCATTCGATAATGGCACCATGAATAAAATATTCGATTCGCAAACTGTGATGCCATCAACTTTGGCTACTATGGAAGGTATTTCGAAATATGCCGTCATGTTACATATTAAAATAAACAAGGGTTTTGTATACGTAATTTTATTATAATGGTCGGTAAAAACAGTTCCAAACGTTTTATCCCACAAATATAGCGATTATGCTCTAACTTTTCACGGGTCACTTAAAAACCTCTTTCTCACAATGGACACGAAACTATAGTGACCTAGAACTTGTGCAACGAAAACGCTTATTGTTCTTTTCCAACCATTTTGGCTTCCACAAAAGCCTTTGACTAAACAATGGTGCGGATGAGAAAAAAACAGTCATCAAAGCTTTAAGCGACATTTTATGGATGGTTCGCTGAACTCGGTTATTGGGTAAACTATTAGTAGGCTGGCAGAAAAAATATAACATCGATATGGTATTCCAACACTCATAAATATAAAACAGTGTACACAGATTTTGAAGCTATAAATTTCAAATCCAATGGTCGTTGGAACATGTCCCTCGGGGAAGACAAAATGTTTTGAAATAAAACCTCTGATGTCGATCTCTGTATATAGCCCTAACAAAACGATGTCTGAAAGTTGTTTTATGGAATGGTTCAAGTACTTTGGGAACATTTATTTGTTTTTCGTTAATTATTCATCTTTATCGCAATTGCTTTAACCTTTATTGCGACATTTGCTGGTTTTTCGCCAACCCTTTCACTTTGCTTATCTATTATATTTACATATTTAATTATGCCATTACATTAAAAACCAATTTTATCAAAAATGACCCCTACAGCATACATTACCATAAAAAAGCCTTCATTTACGTGTACCATGAATGCGTTTACAATGCCCTTATTTAGGGAAAGTTTTATGGCGACTCATATAATTAACAGTTTTTGTTGGTCGTTGATTAATCGATTTTCCTTTGCTTTCGGATTAAACTTTTTCGCATTATGAAACCCAATTAAGCAAGTAACGCATTGAAGCGATGGGTATAACTTTTAACGAACTTTTTCATTCTCATAATAGGGTTATGGCTTTTGCGGTATACTTTATGTAACCTGGTATGAAATTCTTGTAAAAACTAGATCTCATTTCTAAATGTTTTTCTTCTATACAACTAAAAATATCTTTGCAAAGTCGGTGAATGTAGCAAAAGAATTTTGGGCACATTTTTGTACTGTGTAAAGATTCACCGGTCATAACGGAAGATGGAATTTAGCATTATACCCAAACTTTAATTAACTACGAGCACCTAAACCCATAGAGCAAATCACATCGGCTCAGTATATAAACATCTGAAGCCAGTTCCGAGTCTATCCCTGTCTGGCAAATGCCGTAGGTCAGATAGTGTGATTAGAATTGAACAACCGTGGGTTGAATTCTTGATCACTTTCATTCTGTGATGTCCTGGTATGATCTTCTACAGAATTACCGAATTCTATATTGCCTGAAATATCTTTTTTAAATCTATCTACATATAAATACAAATAATTGAATACAATCAATATATCTTACAAACTACCTAGAAGTGAAATTATGACATGACAGAGATTTAGAGCGAATCATATAATTCGTTGATGCTAATATCAACAAATTGCAAAAGGCCAGGTGTGGCCAGCGATAAAGGTGGCGCTCACGCGATCTGATAGTACATCACATCTATTGAAGGCTTCAGCGGTTAAGGCCGTCCGGAAGGTACAATTAATATTCATATCCAAAACATTTTCATTGAAAATGTATCATTCAAGACAATATTTATTGTTTATTTTAAGACTTATCAAAATAATAAGGGTTTTAAAATATACAACAAAATCACTGTAGTCTAAAAAGATTGGTCACAATAGCTTCTACGAGAAAAAATCTCATTGAAGACCTTCTATTGTTAGAAATCGTTTATATGAAAAGGGAGTTTTGAGATCTAGATTTTAAGCTGTGAGGTGAGGTAATTATTAATTTAAGCGTTTAGAAAAAAAGAAGAATTAAGAAAAAATAATCATCGTAAATTTCAGTCTTCGTAACTTGCAGATTCCTGTTTTATTGAAATCTGTGATATAAACGTGACCAAAATTGGAACATTGATCTCTGGGAGAACAATAAAGTAAGAAGACTATTCAAAATTAATAGACACTAAATGCGTTCATATAAACGTTAAAAATAACCAAACTGTTGGGCGTTCTGTTCTGCCACAAGTATCCAGAATATCAGCTGTGTTATTCTTATAACAATATTAAAATGGATTTTATAAATTGGTTTTATAAATGCTGTTGGAATTCGTTGATTTGTGGTTTACGTGTAAATGTCTAACAATAAAGATAATGTAAACTGTACTCGTAGCGGAATTTTACCTTTGTTTTAAGAGTTCCTTGGCCGTTGCGTCACCGTTCCAGATTTATTTCGGGATATCATGTACTGACTTTGTCTATTGATTTATTGTTCTCGTTTCACCGTACGTACAGACATTGTCCATGTTATGCTCTTGAATAACAATAAAATTCGTAATAAACCAACAAATGTATGTAACATTTTAATCTGACATGCCTTATGATGTATTCAATGTGATCTATTATAAAATATGTGAGAAGAGTTGAATTTCCTTTAAATATTATTCTTGTGCGAAATAACATGTCAAATTCAGTGTAACGTTTGAACATCAATCAGTCCATTACCTACGCAACTTCGCATCCGCATCGATTTCGGACATTTTCAATCGAGATTGTTTTCCCGTTCATGCCAAGTTTGCTGGAACACATTTATTGACCCATATACCGAATTTTGATACACTCTGATGTTATTCTAATATGCTACGTTATATGTACTATTATGAAAAATTTTGATGGATTTCATTTTACAATGTTCATAAAAACATCGATCTAGCACATCTCCTTTTGAAGTTGTGCTTAAACACGAAACAGAATTAGCTATCCAGATAATCTTCTGTAAACATTTTGGTATCAATTTATTTTGGAAATGCTAAAACTTTGTACTATATATAGTTTTCATCAGTGGATAATTGACTGGGGATCTTAAATCTTGTTAGAACTTTTGAGTACAAAGCGTGCGGAATCTATTAGGTATTGGCCCTCAACCGACCTAATTGCCGTTCGTTCAACGACACTCAACCCGGACACCACTGTCGTGGGTCAAATGAGATGATCGTTCCACCCTGGTGTTCGTTTAATGGCAGACACGTAGTTAACATTGACTGTGAATATTTGATTTGATGCATTAAATTTAATGATATTTTTATGTCAATTAACCGATGTCTAGGAGTTTTAATGACGCTTTAAGTTATTGAACATAACGAATAAAATGTACCATTATTGCGTGGAAATAATGACCAAAGTTAAATCATTATTGAAATATTCAAATGTATTGAAGATATGAAAAGCTGTTCTTATATATATATATGATTGCTGAATAAATGGATTTTATAAAAGCGGCTCCGCAGTCGGAACCTCTTAAGGTATCCCATAAATTCATAGGATTAAATATGAATAATACTTTTAATCCTGGAACATCACCCCTTCACGATTCATACCGAGCTAAAAGGAGCTTGGTTTGATATAAAAGTTAATTTGGACCGTCTTATTTTGGAATGGCAGGTTGAATGTACCAGCAGTGAAAGCAACATATAGTTATTTTGGACTTTATTGCATTTCTTTTAAGGGTCAGAATTGTCTACATCTGGCGGGTTAGCATTTGCAAATACAGCACAAATTTTCTCTCAAAACGTTTGTGTGTGTCCATAAAGTAGGAACACACAGGAGTTCCCTTTTTTATATATATATATATATTGTGTTTACATTATGAGCTACTTCACATTTTCTTCCTTAATATAACTTGATTCGCAAAACAGATGTCCTGTGAATCCTGTTGTTTGTTTAAATAACACTTACAGTCTAATAGAATTATACAATGTTATTTTAAACTTTTGATCGCTACTGAAACGGTATAGAACATTCAAGTTGAAAATGATCTAATCTCTCAGTTACATTGTTACCCCCTAGCATACTTCTTTTTTGCCCACATAGGATATATAAATTATAAAAATTGGGTTGACAAAAAAATAAAAATATAGTCTTTTTACGAGCCTGCGTTTTATTAACACCTTTTTAAAATATGCATGATGCTGCGTTGGAGCGGTGTGTCAGTATTACTGTGTCATAAAAACCGTTAACAGCTGAGGTGTGTACAAATGTTTTAAAAATACGCCTCAATTAAAACCCCTCGTGTGTTATCCTAAATTTTTTAATCATGAAAAACAATACTTGCCTCTTTATTCGACCAAGTCTCGTAAACTTTTTATACAACTTCAAAGAAGTTGAAGTGATTTGTTTTTCATTTATTCTATGATTTTATGTGCTTAGAAGGCGTTCCGAAATATTTAATGAAAGTCAAGCTAAGTAGAACGATCACTTTTCGTGAATTTATTACCGCGCTCTAATTGGATTGAAGGAATAGCTGGCGTCCTTGTTGAATACTAGGTTAATAAAATGACTTCCATATAGCAAAAAAGAATCTAACAAAACGTTTCTAAAGAGCATTCAACATGCTATTAATTATACGTTTCAATGATGACATTAATTACTGTTTCTGTTATTAAAATTCATAATATATTATTACTGTCCACAAAGCGTCAAATTCGATGCTTTTTATCTTCGTTAGTTTTATTTTCATTGTATTAAGCATCCGTATAATATGGTGTTTTTCATTCCAGTGAAATTAGTCGTAATTGAATTTTGTAATGTTTTGAAATGTAAAACTATTTCTCTATTTTGATTACCGTCTTGTTGGTTTTAGATTTATTTAGCAATTAATGTTTTCGCGAGTGGACTTGTTTATATTTTGTTAATGTCGCATTTTTATAGATGGTATTTTATTTGCAGATCTAGAGGGAAGGGCGTGGTGCGGGCGGCGGCCGCGAGCCCGGCACCATGGCTACGGTGGAAGGGCGGCCGGCGCAATATGGCGTCACCCTTCGGCAGCTGCGCGAGCTGATGGAATCTCGCGGGGCCGAGGGGCTAGCCAAGATCAACGCGCTCGGCGGGCCTCAGGATTTATGCAAGAAGCTGTACACATCGCCCACAGATGGTTTGTACACATTAGATGTAGTTTCTTTACAGGGTTGGGACTATTACCGGCATGACAATAAGTTGTAGAAAATTTGCAAGTCTAAAATAGAAATTTTAGAAGCCGTCAGCCGGCTTTCAAGCTGGACGTTCAATAAGCTTTTGTTATAGGCACCAGAGCCGTTTTCATAAACATCTCAGAATGACCCCATCATATCGATGGTTGGTTTAGTAAATTTGTTCATCTTTAACAAGTACAATCGGCAACACGGTAATGGCTTTAAAACCATTTATATCGATCTCTATACTTGTTTAATAGTTGAGCTTTAACCTATCATTATATAGAAGAGGATATGTTTTATAATTTTTAAAAAGTAGACTAGAAAAATAAATAATCACAAGACATTTCATCCATAGGATAAAATTTTATAATCATACAGAAAATCTTTGAATGAAAAATCGACGCCTTGAAAACGATTATGCAATCTCTTCCACAGCTGACTTTTTCATGACCTAATGAAGTTATAGGAAGTTCATATTCAGTTTACACTTGGAGTGCATATTTTCATAACATAACTACAATTCCACGAAGTGTAATATTCGAACAATATATCAGAAGCCGTTAGTCTTAAACTTGTTTACTTATTATGTTCTGTTGCGTGACTTTCTTTAAGTTGAACGTAACATAATTCTGTTTCCGAAAGCAATTTTTTATCAATGTTACGAAATTGACAAGACGTGTTATTTATTAACTTTTCCATAAATTTTGTACGTACAAAGTTTCAAGTATGTGTTCCATGTTTTAACTATCATTCACTTTTGGTACAGCTAAGACAAATATAGTATTTGTACCTAACTAACATTAAATTTATGTTGTATTAAATGGTTTTCAGTTTTAATTTAAATTATATTCCATTATAGTATTAATCAATTTAATTTGACATAGATATGGGTCCGTTAGTTTAAGTTAGTTAAGAGTTAGGTCTGAAACTTGGATGTAACCCATTATTAAGAATGCTTAAATCGTTAAATTTTAAATTGGGCTTGATAATGGAACTCTTTATCTATTGAAATCCTAAGAGATGTTTTTAAAAATATTAAGTAATTATAAGTATGTCAGAGATTTAAATTAATATTCTATTGAAAATTGCTTATATAAAGCGTCTAATGTCTATCAAAGATAGAATAGAGGTCTGATAAAACATACAGCGTTATAGTTTTGTTCCCGTAGGCTCGGTGACGTTATCATGACAAGAATCAGAAGGCGGAAAATGTTAGGAATACAGACGCTATGGACACTGCTTATTTATTGATTTTTACCGACCAAAAGACCGAAAAAAATGTATATGCGGAAATTATAACATAAGCCTATTATAATATTAAATATTTATTTATCCTTGAAGACATTGTAGGCTTAACATAAATGTTATCAGCTCACATGTCGCTCATCAAAAAGTAATTAGCGGCAACTCAAATACTCTGTGACTCAGGTCGACCTTAGTGTACGGTATTCGAAAACTCTTAAGAGATTTTGTGAAGGGTTAGAAGTTTGGAGTTTCGAAGCTCTTGCTATAATTATTAATATTCATTAGCTTGTTATCATTACTTAAAACTGTTGGCGTGTTTTTTCTATCGTAATATAAAAACAGCTGGTTGTTTTTTATGTACGAAAAGATCTAGACCATACGAGATCTGTGAATTAATAATGCAATCAAAGGGAAAACTGATATCATCCATGTAATATAAATTCTTGATTACAACAAGACGTTTAAAGATAACGATAATGGTGAAGACATTACACAGGATTCGCCAAAGAATTTTATGAGCACTTAACATTAGCTATGCCATTAATAATGGACGTACATATATTTTTGCTGTGTTATGTTACTGCAAGTGCCTTTGTGAATATTCTTCACAAATCATATTCTTAGGCTAATAGACGAAATTTTTTTTTTAGTCACAAGAAGTTTTTTTTTTCTGTATAAGCTATGGCACAACATGACAGTAAGGTTTTAATTTCATTACCTAATATGACAGGTCAGTAATTTTTTTTACGTCTCCAACTATGGTTTAAAATGCGGTACGTGTTCATTTACAATTAATTCGTGTCCCATTGAAAGCTCTAATAAAGCGCTTAGTCCGGTTCAACGAACTCTAATCGATACGAAGTCTTTTTAATGTCTGTGCCATGAATGATAATGTTCACAGCGTTTTGTTCCGACGTCAGCAAATAGGGCAATAACCATCCATGTTGCCTGTTTATACAGGGTGTATATATTTATTAATGTTGACATGTACTAAGTAAGATCGATGGCTCTATATATTGACTTCTATAACTGTTTTCTCTTTTTCACCAAGATTGTTGTCTTCTTCGATTGTTGTTATATAGACGTAAAGCAAATGTTACTTCTTTCATTAGATTAGGCTTTTCTAAACATTTTTTTCCAATCAACGATAATTTTTTACATCGCGTTTCATATGACGATTTGAACGGAGAGTAAGAAATGCAAATTCAATTTGCGTTGTCATTGATCTCGTAGTATTTGCTTGGGTTTCTCTTAACGCGCTTACAATGCACTAACACCTTTAAAGCAGCTTCTATCAAACGTGCATATGTAGGTTAAGTTCAACGGGGGTTGGTGGGAGGGTTTCTCGTTCTATTTCCATACCGCAAGGCTGATTGGTCCGATTGTCTTGTCTAGTCTCAGATAGCTAGATATCGATCGTTTAATAAATTGCGTGGGAAAAATTTACCTTATATTGATTTGATTTAAGACGTAGAAAGTGGAGGAATACTACAGGT
>DVQP01002294.1:0-12914 GCA_018231745.1 Danaus eresimus
TATAAAAAAATTATATTTATTAGAATAAGTCAATCATGTCTATTTTTATTGTATGCTTTAATTAGTGTTAGATTAATTTAGATGTTGTCAAATAAATGCAAGTACATACATGTAATATAATTTTATCACTCATTATTATTGAATTCAAATATATCAAGTCAGTGTAACTTTTCTGTATTTGGTTTAAAATTAAGCAGTATTACTAATTTTAATGAAACACGAGTACATTATATATAATATATATAAAACATTTTTAAACAAAACTGAGCACAATAAAGTATAAATAAGGTTTTCATAACATTCCAATTCAGATTGACATGTTTAATATTGACATGTCGGCTCAATGTTTACATGTTAACTGAAGTTTAGTTACACTGGCTACCATACTGATAATAAGTTTTACATACAATACAGTATTCTTGCTATATATGTTTATTGAAGTTATATGCGAGTTGAAACTAATAATATATTGTTGAAAATGGTGATGGTTTTAAGCATAATAGTATATTTTTATATTTAACAAATACTACTACAATATATTTAAATAAATATTCGTTCAATTATTACAATAATTAATGCAAATATACTTAACCAAAGATATCTAGGTTATATAAATTAATTTTTATTCAAAAATGTTGTGTTATAAAATTGGATATCATTGAATTATGATGTTTAGTAACATTAAGAAGGAAATTTTACCAGTATGTATTGGCGATCGTACTTACACGATTATAACAAACATTACAAAATGTTTACAATGTTCTACCGGCTTCAAAATACAAGGTTCTGTATTTGTAGCATAATGTATGTATGTTTATATCGCAATTTTCACCAAAACAAGATTTTTCATAAATTCCAAAGATCTTCGTAAATTTAACACTTCAATTGCTAATCATATGTTCTGGGAAGGTTATTAATTTACTGTAATGTAATTCAAGTATATTGTAAAGTTCTATAGTATAATGTTGGTTAGTAAATTATTTCAACGCACATGTACAATTTTGTATTGAATGATATACTTTGATAAAATTTCATTATGAAAGTATATTCCTTATATAATATATATATAAAATAAAAATATATAATACTCTATTTCAAAAACGGCCATTAGTGATGATACTATTTTGTCGACTTTTGCATAATTTTATCCTATACAATTTTAGGATAACTATAAGTATTACATTAAAGGAAACTAAAGGAATTGAAATTTAATAGATGCTTACGAAAAATGACCGCCATAATAAACTTATTTATATAAATATATATAATTCTACTTCTAGAAATAATTATGGTACATATCTAATAGTAAGTCTGTCGGTATATTGTCATATCATGATTTAATATTGGAACTATTATGTTCCTGAGGCATTCTCCATACTCATATAATATTGTTTAAAAGAAAATTCCAATTCATATAAGCAATTAGTAAAACAAATTACAATTATGTGTAATTGATTGTGGAACTTGGTTTAATCAAATTGTATTCAATATATATATAAATTGTATAAGAGAGCAAAATTTTAAGTAAATTCTTTTAACATATCTGATTTCAATTAGTAATTTACACATGAATCTGTTAAAATTTCACAGTAAAGATATAAATTATTATATTGAATCTATGAGATTTTTATTAGAGGCTCAAATACATTTAATTAAATCGAAAATTGACAAAATTCACGTAGGAAAATAAATGTCGATATTTATAGCAGGTAGAATGACTTCACTATACTGTTGTTAATCAAGTTCCGACACAATGTTTATACCACTCTAGCCTCAAAAGCACTATGAAGAAATAATGTTCAACTATAAAATGTATAACGTAGTACTAATAAAATGGAAATATTAATAGAGTAAGATTGATAACTTTAAAAAAAAAGTATTTTCTTATTAGATACATACACTGTTGTAGTTTTTTTCTATAACACTATTAAATTGTTAATTACAGTTTGAAGATACATTTTTATACACAATTAAATAGGACCATGACGTGTTAAAAATGATGATGCTATAATCTTTGTGGTGTTAATGATAATTTTATCACATTATCTATTTTTCTATCTTATAAATATAAACTTACTAACAGTACTTTGTTAAAATAGGCCCTCATATAATTACAAATGTAATATATTGTTGACATTGCTTATGAAATTGTTTTATTTCGCTCCATTTCAACCCTAAATCATTATAAAGTCTAAACATTTTCAAGTCTTCTTGGATGCTTTTTTGGAAAATTTACAATTGCTTTTTGATTTGTAAAATATGAACCTTTTAAAAGCTTCAGTGATGTGTACCAAATAAGTTTATTTTTCATTATCTCTTTCTATAAGAAATGTTGAGTTCTGACTTCTCAATTGTTTTGAGTTATTACTTAAATTTAAATATTGTAAGATGTTTATCTATATAAATGATATAGAAAAACATCTTAAATTCAACACCAAGGAATATGGGAGAAATAATTATAAACAAAATAGGGTTGAAACAATTTATTACTTATTTTACATTCACACCTTTAAGAGTAGGTGCCCTAACCGGGCCTTTGCCAGGGACTACTAACGGATTATCTTTATAGCATGCAATGGCAGCATCATTAGTTTTCAAATCAGGTGCACAGGTTTCAAATATCTTTTTCTTAGGATTTAATTGGAGCTCTGGTTCTCGAGGGAAACCTTCACATGAGACAAGATCTCCTGGTACTGCATCAGATGGAGGAATTAAAACCTCAACCTTTTCTGGTGAAGATGCACACATAACCATTGCTTCTGATGTTACACCACGCATCTGGATGTAATAAATAAAGATTTTAATAAATTTAATTGAAGGATTATTAGAAGTGGCAGGAGTACAATATTCTGTTTATTGCATTTAGTTGACAAAATTAGTTACTTATCTGTTACTCTAAGTTTAAACTTATAATGCACCTTACAAATTTCAAATAGCATTGTAGTAACTTACCTTTACTGGTTTTAAATTGCAAAGTACCATAACAATTCTATCCCTCATTTCATCTATTGGTACATGATTTACAAGGCCCGATACTACAGTACGTGGGTTATCTTCACCACAGTCAATCTTTTCTACATACAATGAATCTGCATCAGGGTGTTTATTAATATCCATTATTTTACCAATGCGTAGGTCTAATTTTCTTATATCAATAATATCGTCGCTCTTAACTGGTGGTTTCTTATCTTTCGGTTTCTTAGCAGTATCTTTTTCTTTTTTTGGTGCAGGCTCATCTTTGATGCTTGGTTTAAGAGGATCCTGTGCTTCAACTCGATTTGGAAGTGATTTCCCTGGCAATGAGTATTGCTTTTTTCCATGTAAAGTTTCTAATTTTATCAATTCTGCTTTGGCTTCTTCAATCTTTTTCAGAAGTGTTTCATTTTCTTGTGAAAGTACTCTAAAAACTTCTTCTATTTTGATTTTTTTCACTTCTGCTAACTAAAATAAGTAAAGTTTTACACAAGAAAAAACATGTTACTTAAACAATTCGTAACTGAGCTAAAAATACTTATAAGAATTTTACAATTCTAACCTTCTTCTTTAACTCGTCTAAACATTTCTCAGCTCTTTCAGCATTGTGAATGAGTTTTGTAACTACTGATTGAGACATATTCTTTACAATAAACCGAAACGACATTAACAGAATCTCAATTTACAATTTCTACTTTTTTATGTCAAATTGTAAATGTTACAACTTACAACTCGACTGTTAACATCATTGCATGTTCACCCTTAAATTTTAATGTCATTATCAGATGTCAGTCTTCACAGTTCACAGACAACTAAAATACGAATATATTCGACAAATTGAACTCAAAATATATAAATTTAATCGTCCAGGCTACAAAATAATAACTCGTACACATCAAATTAAGACAAAACTATTTTAAACGTTTACATTATGAGAGGGACCATTTACGGATCTACATTCTTCTCACAATTATATGTATAATAAAATAATGTTTTAAACGGCTTTTCATTTCATGCTATGATATTTAAACTAATAATAAGTTTGAATCAATGTCTAAAGTGATATGTGAATTATTAAACTCAATTAAAATAACGAGACAGATATCTTTTATAAACTTCTCACATACTCTAGACACTTAAAAATTAAAAAATATTTTTTTATTCTGCAAAATAATATCTTTTGCAGGAACATTATTTTATCGTATAATATAATACAAATAAAAAAATAATATGTTATACACGATTAATCGAAAATATCTTTATAGTATATCTACATCTATAAAAACCATTAATATAAAATTTAAATCTTTTATTTTTTGAATTCAAAAGAACGTAATAAATAATTTAACATTATAAATATAATCACAAACTTTTTTTCCAAAATAAACTTTACGTGGCAAGGACTAAGAACTGGCAGCATCGAAATCAGGAAAAAAAATTAAACTATCATGGCTGTTGGAATGGCGTCATAAATAGTCTCTGACGTTGTTTATATTTGTGCAAAAATAATTTGAAGAGTGTTTTATTGTGTTTTATATACCCGTTGATTAGAAATACAATGTGATTAATCTTTTAAATGGTTATATGGACAATCAATGATAATGTTTTAAGAGCCTTGTAACGAAACAATGTCAAACAATACTGTCGGCTCGTCAGGGCATGCTCCCGGCAAAATACGTGGACCTGGAAGACCCCCTAAACGGACATGCACTTGGTGCGCTGAGAGTAAAACGCCTTTGAAGTATGTTTTACCTACAGAAAATGGGAAAAAAGAATTTTGTTCAGAAACGTGTTTGTCAGAATTCCGACAAGCATACAGCAAAGGCGCTTGTCTTCACTGTGACAATGTTATACGCGGCAATGCTCCATCCAGTAGCAAAAATTTTTGTTCGACGTATTGTTTAAATAAATATCAAAAGAAAAATGAGAAGAGAACAACTTCGCCTCAATCAGGGAATGGAGCGAACGGTACCGAGCCTCATCAGAATAATAATTCGACAGGATCGTTCTATGACATTTACCAGTCGTTTGATTGGAATGAATACATGAAGGAAACTAATAGTGTTGCTGCGCCCCAAGAGTGTTTTAAGCAAGCTCCAAATCCTCCAGTGAATGACTTTAAAGTTAATATGAAACTCGAAGCTTTGGACCCTCGTAATTTGACATCTACTTGCATTGCTACAGTTGTTGGTGTATTGGGTCCGAGATTGAGGCTTAGACTTGATGGCAGTGATAATAAAAATGATTTTTGGAGGCTTGTTGATGCTGGTGACATACATCCTATAGGTTATTGTGAGAAAAATGATGGTATGTTGCAACCACCTCTTGGTTTCCGTATGAATGCCAGCAGTTGGCCTATGTTTTTGCTGAAAACATTAAATGGGGCGGAAATGGCTCCATCAAAGGTCTTTCAACCTGAACCACCTACTCCTAAATCAAATTTGTTTGTTGTTGGTCAAAAATTAGAAGCTGTTGATAAAAAAAATCCACAACTTATATGTTGTGCAACTGTTGGTGCCGTGAAAAATGATCAGATACATGTTACTTTTGATGGTTGGAGGGGGGCTTTTGATTATTGGTGTAAATATGACTCTCGGGACATATTTCCTGTTGGCTGGTGTGCAAGAGCAGGTCACTTATTGCAGCCACCTGGTCAAAAAAGTGCTACAGCACCTTCTAGGTAAGATTTTAATTTAAGGAAACAAGGACTATACAAATATTAATTAAATCTGAACTCAATGAGCTCACCACTAAAATTCTCATATTATTAAGATTGCACTGTTATTTCAAATATAAGACAATAATTAATTTTGCTTGTTTCATATTTATAAAATGTAATTTTGTGTAAAAAAGGTCTCAAGATCGTGATAAGGAATCACAGAATTTTTAAGTCCTTATAAATTTTAATAAAAATTTCAGATTTAAATTGCGTCCCAGTGGTATACCTAATCCAGCTTTACCAGAAGGGGGTTCAACTGGTACAGGCAATGCTAATGGAGCTAACACTGTGACTCCATTAGCAAATGTTGTTTTACGTATCCGTAATAGTTGTTCTGGTGGGAATGCTGCCTTACCATCCTCCATCACCGGTGTCGGTGCTTCAGGTGTAGCTGAAAACCTAGTTAAAGAGTTACTTGTTACATATACAGATCCTCAAAAACTCACTAGAGCAATAGTTACAGCCTCCAACAGCTATTCAAATAATACTAATGTACAGGTATGTGTACACTTCATACTTAATTTATATCAATATTTCATGGTTTTCCAATAAATAGTTATACATGGTCATAAAATGTATATTTTTAATTAAAATGATTATTTTTTAAGTCATTACTCTTGGTGTACAACTAAAATTTTGTATGATAGATTATAAATCAAATGTGATTCATATCATGTAAATAATAATTTTTACAGGTATCTGTTGGAAATAAGAATTACCCAGTTAAAGTGCCTCAGGAATTATCAACGGAAGATCTAAAGAACTGGTTAAAATTAGTGTGTAATGGTATAGGGTGCTGTGTGGGAATGATTGAAATAGATGCAGGTGAAGCCGCAGGTCGGCCTTGTACACTGTGTGGTGAATCTACCTCAAATACCGTTACATCTGCAGTTAAAAGACCCAAAAGTGTAAGTAAATGTTGATGCTACTTGAATAATAGAAGTGCATGATAAAACATTATTAATTCATTTTAATATCAAAATATTTGTTTGGTATCAGTAACAAGTTACAAGTTATACCAGTTAGAAAGTTTGCTCTTTGTGTGTTTTTACTATTAGCTCTTTTGCCATTAAAATGTTATTATACCATCATATTCACTAATGGAAGTTGTAAAGACAAAAATCATACTCTTCATTTTTTATTTTCTATTATTTTCTTTTATTATCAATTTAATACATGTTATCTCAAAAATGTCACATGAGAGTATGAAAATAATGTAATCTTTTTTGAGTGGCAAAGTTCGTCAATTTTTTAAATATTGCAGTCTGAATCTTTCAACATTAAGAAAAAAACAAAAAATACTTTTGTTATAATACATTTTACAGCTTACAGTTAATTGACGACATCAGGATATTTAGCTCCATTTTGTATCAAAGTAGTTTAGATTAATTTTTGACATCATAAAACAATTTTTTAAACATTAGGTATGTTTTATTCAACAATCTTTTTTTATTTATTAAAGTAACAGCTTTTCACCATTTCACCATATTGTAGCTTAACTAAATATTATGAGGTATTAGTGATGAGTGAAATAACAAAATTTATTGTTTTGAAAACTTATAAATTTGATTTAAATAAGTACCTTTTTTTTCAGGAGTCTCCAACTCCATGCACTAACGGAGACTCTGGTTGTAAGTTGGCTCGTGTGTCTCCTGAACGTCCTGAGCCGGCGTCATCGACAACGTGTGCCCCTCCTCCCCCCGCCCCCGCTGCCGCCCCCGCCGACTGGTCGGTGGAGGATGTCATCGGATTCATTGCTGCAGCTGACCAAGCACTTGCCGCCCACGCTGATCTATTCAGGAAGCATGTGAGTCTTGCTTGTATTTAACTTACAACTTATTGGGAAAGATTTATATGAAGGTGCCAATTTTTATTACAAGGTTGGAAATGGTGAAACTTATTCTGGGACTCTTTGGCCACTGAATCTGAACTGCATTTCATAGTTCTACTCGTGTAGTGTTGGCGTCGGAGTCAGGACCAGGATAAAAGATAGCCTATGTCCTTCTCTATGGTTAACATCTATCTCTATAGCAAAACTGATCAAAATCAGTCCAGTGGTTTAAGCGTCCCAAAGTAGCAGACTGACAAACAGAGTTACAATTGCATTTATAATTTTATTAGAGATTATAATTTATGATCAGTCAAGATTTTTATCGACTACTAAGGCCAAATGGTAAACTTATTTCCCATCTAGCTGTTAAGTAATATAGTACACATTTATGGGAAATTTTATAAGTAATAAGTGATTGTTTTATTAAGTATTAAATATTCTTAACTTTTATTAAATTTCTTTAATATATCTGAATCTGTGTAAGTTTTGAACCGCTTTTAAAATTTTAACATAGTTTTGGGTATTTATGTTATGTATTTTCAAATCATGTTTTACTATTAGAATAAAGTACATCACTTTAGGATTTTGAAAGTTACAGTTAAGTTAAGCTAAAAAGTGCACTAAACAATTCTTATTATTTAGAGGATAATTAATATTTACCAATAGGTCTGTATTTTAAATACCAAGTATTCATTATTTTTCTTATATAAAAAACTAATTGACCTAAGATAAAACATCCATGATTTATTGGACAAAGCGCCATTAAGTTGCAAAATTGATTGAGTAATAATACTAGCAATATTTTTTTATTTCAGGAAATAGATGGCAAGGCACTCTTGTTATTGAATTCTGATATGATGATGAAATACATGGGTTTGAAACTTGGTCCCGCCTTAAAAATATGCAATTTGGTATCTAAAATAAAAAATCGTCGACATTATAGCACCTAGCTTATGTAGAAACCGGCTTCACCCTCTTGAAGTCGGAACATGAATTTCTTTAGCTTTGGCTTATAGTATTCCTATTGTTGCATTTTCACTTAACACTATTCATTGCAAGCTTTTGTTATTAGATATTGAATCTCACCAGACTTTGATCAAATTAGTAACACAAAGGAGATGCAAAAGTACAAAATTTGATATGTAATAAGGGTGTTGATCTGTGAGTTCATTCTGCATATTAATTTGCTTATAGTGCTTCAAGTAAGATTACTTCATAAAAGTATTCGAGAGAATCTGTTTTGGTATAAAATGAGATATTTTTTCTGTTCACCTATTGTTATAATAACTAGTAATATTAAATGCTGTTTGAATTTTGAAGTGTAATTACTATTTTCTGTAAGATAAATTATAGAATAGTCATGTAAATAAGTATTTCCATTGAGTGAACATGCATTTAATGTAGTTTGTACTCATAATGCAGTATATCATATATAATTAAGTCTTGAGAGTTGTTAAACATTTCACTTTATTATTTGTTATTTCTTATGTACATATTTTAATGAATTGGCTAGTCGTTTACACAATAATACTAAAGTTTGATACTTGATACATAAGCCCACACAGTTATTTTTATTTATTTTAACAATTATTTCTTTGTATAAAACAATTTACATGTAATGTTTGGTCACATATAAGATTTCAATCGTAAGCTGTGTCGACATTTGTATCAATAAACAAATAGAAAATTTAGAATATGAACAGAAATTTTATTGTAGATTAGGTCTAGTGCCTTTCAATAATTAGAAGTACTTCCCTGCCGCGTAAAGTCCAAATACATAACTCCAATGACATGTCTACTTAATATAAATAACTGTTTAATATACATTTTTTATATTTACAAACTGTGAATATATACGATTTACTAGTTTTATGTAACGAATATCTCGTTTTGCCGCCAAGTGCCCGTGTCAGCATTTTGTATTATTAGTGATGTTCCTTGTTTATCGATGATTAATATATTGACTTCTCACATATGTTTTTATATTTCATTTATATATAATTGGATATAATTTTGCCATTGGAAGGGTTATTGTAACAATCTAATGTTTCATGTGATATTTCACTGTTATTTGTTATAGTGATATAGAAATAAAAAAAAAATATAAATATATAATAAAATTATGTTGCTATGTACATTTAGTGATATTTTAAGTTGATGCATGACAACTACTATGTGTAGAGACGTTTATATCAAATCCATGTTGCCTTTATTGTTGCTGTAAATATATTGTATGTGATTTGGATGTAAGGTTATTTTAGTGGGTTTAATTAGTTAGGATATTTAGAGCACACAGATTTTTCAGTTTTCATATCGTGGTATTATTAAAATGCACTTAATAATTTAGTATGTTCCTTTGATTTTCAGCTTTTTATTTCATTAATTTAATATAAAAATGTTTTATTTTTTTTATAAAGAAAGATAGTGTATGTAGCAATAAATATTGTGGTATATAATATTGTATGTATTTATTGTTCCAGAGAATATAATAATAAAATTGTATGAGTCTGTATATAGTATATAGAATAAAAGTGAAAATACTATCACTTTACAAAGCTATTATTTTATTACGGTAGAATTTTTAATAATTTTAATATGTACATAGCTGAATAATTTGAGACAGATGTGTATAAATAAAATAAAGTCAAATAGAAAATGCGTTGTGTTATTTAAAATTGTGGGCTGGAGAAAAGTCAAATATTCTTTATTATGATTAATTCATATGTTTGTAGGAGATACAGTTATAATTAAGTAAATGGACAGATTAAAATACAGATACTATGCGTCCCTTATAGGATGCAAGGAACTTGTTTATTTTGTTTCTAAAAACTAACTACTTCTCTTCTGAAGTAATCTAAAAAATTATGTTAAAGATGTCAATTTTTTAAGCTATTTAGAAATGGCTTATATAAAAGACAGTCTTGTATCATTAAACGATACTTGTCTATCTATAGTCACGAATATTTTATTACTTTATACTTAAAATGTTTTCAAGTCAAAAAATATTCTTCTTATTATTAAAAAAATATCAAAGTTACTGATTCATTCTTATATGATATGTATTACAATGAACAATTGTAACTAGTTCGTTTACATTATATTCTCTTAAAAATGTAGACATCTTGGATTTTTTTATTGTTTGCTTCAAACTACCCTTTCGGCTTCGGGCAGAGGAATTTAATAGGAATGCCTCTCAAGTGCATGGACATATCTCCCTTATATCTTCCTACTATCTCTATGCGGACTAAACACAATCATACGCTGCTATTTGTGGATGTAAATTATGAGAGATTTTATATATTTTTTTAATTATCAAGAAAAATATGGTCTACTGTATCTTAGTTATTGACAGGTAATAATTATTGGTAGGAAACATTATAAAATTTCATTAATGGCAAGCTTTTGCATCGACTTCACAGTGAAGTAATTATTTCAGTGCTACGATTTAGACAGGGTTGTCCTATCCTATCATAGATTGTTTTCTATTTTGTAACTACTCCAGAGACTTCAGTGAGCAGCCTCATTCACACTTCTGTACATTTTATTAGAAGACTGCGCAACGACGAGAGATATAAAACTTAATATTTTTATAGTTGTACGAGCTATTTCTTCCTAAAATAGATGGGCTTTAAAGTTTTTGCATCTCTCACTCGCTTAATTCAAGGCGATAACATGAACGAATTCGTTATAATTTCATTTGACACCAGATGGCGCTGGTTCAAATTCATGCAATAAGTTTAATATGTAATACACCTCTATTTCAATATCTCAATTTCTTTTACATCTATAGGCACTGAGAAATGAGTATTCAAATATATAAATATTAATGGTTTTCACTCAATGCATGTCTATGTTTTTTTGTTTCTAGTCTGTCTGTGAATCTGATTGCTACGGCTACTTCATAAAACAGCTGACTTTTTTTGAGTTTCACTGGTTAATAGGTAAGTAGTGAGTTATTTCTATTTTCGACATTTTATTTGTCACTAATATAAACACATAACAACATTATATATATATGTATATATATACGTATATATATATATACAAAGCATTTTTTTATAATCTAGGGCATTTGCTACTATTCTTTTAACAGTTAAAATAATATAGACATAAAGGAACAAGAACAAACAGTAAATATAATATAGGTATTCAGGAATTACTTCACTTAAATGACCCGTCCATACGATAGAACAAAAATACAATTCTATCTATAACCGACAAATATACAATTCTCCTCAATATAAACATATGACATTAACGTGTAGTATAGATCGAAATCTCGCATAATGTTATATTATTTAAAATTATATATGAACATATTAGAATTAGATACTTTCCGATTATGACAGTTAATGGTATACCTTTGGAAGTACAAAAATGAAAAAAATTCATTAAAATTACAATACTAATAAGTGACTTTTTATTTAAATGTAAAATAAAAAAATTCTAATACCATATACTTTGTATCGTGAATCATGGAAACGAATTAAATAATTAAGTTAATTATTGATTTACTTCTTAGCCACTTGTTTTTTTAAATATTTACAAAACCTTTTTACTATCCAAACCATAAAAAACATACGTTTACACGCATGTACCTACATAACTATATAAAAATAAACTTATACCCGTCTTTTTGTATCAGGGTTTCATAAAAGTAAATTTTATGATTCCTTATACAACCATATAAATAACAGCTTAATTAATCGTTTTTGTATGTATTTTACTTTATTACCTATTTAATTTTTAAAATAAATAAATGTATCTAATATTATATTATTACTATGTTGTAATGTATTAATACTTAATTTTAAATATTTTGGTTATTATTTCCGCCATTTAATATCTTTTCATGTCAAGGGATAGCTGGAATATACAGCAAAAAGAAATGAACTCACTGTATGTATACAGTTGAGTTTTAAATTTACTTTATACATGAAGAGCATAAATAAATAAATGTATAATTTCGAGCGTAGTCAAATTGCCACATATTCCATCTGAATCTTCCCAATGACTGAACAAACAATCTTATTTTCATTGTCATTGGTCTATTTTGACGGGATATGATAAAACTCTCGTGTTTCGATTTGATGTTTTTTCATAATTGTCCTCTAGTTTCAGATCGTGTTAGTCTTGGTTTGTTTGTTGAATTAAGCATATATCTACACGGGTGTCCGTGGTTTTCTTGATAGTCACGTCATTACTTAAATAATAGTGGACAGGTGACAAACGATATAATAATATAGTCCTTATGACATATAGTGATGCGATACTCAAATATATATTTGGAATAAAAAGTCCCCTTTATTTAACTTGAAATATTAAATTATATGACATGCCAAAGATGTAAATAAAAAATCAAATTTTAAAGGAAAATATAAAATAAGATTA
>DVQP01002295.1:0-12910 GCA_018231745.1 Danaus eresimus
TATAAATATACCTACATTGTTTTATTGAATTAGATAATATAATCGGAATTTTAAAGTGAATCTAATTACTGTCTTAATAAATCTATACATCAATTGATTGAATAATCCTTATCAAGCATCACAGATAAATAAGCATTCTAAAATTAATAAAAGTAAATAGTAAATTAAGAACATTTCAAATCTAATCTTCAATTACACTTTGAATTTTATCCAGATAGTACTTTAATATCATCCCAAGCTGTAAGTAATTTTATAATGATGACTCCGGATACTCCACCGTCGTTAAAAACCAATTCTTATTTATTGCAAGCCAACCGAATCTGATATTCTTTGAAAAATAGACGTTTTAAGCTGCGGGTAAATGCAGTAAGCTTCAAAAAGGCCTTCGGATACAGATTTGAAATCCATTAGTGGAATCCCAATCCTTATCGGATCCAACGAACTTTCGCTCCTTAATTTGATCTGTAATTGTATTTGCGAAAACAAATTATCTTGATAGAGTGGATAGGTCCAAGACATTAGGCAGAACTGACACTTCCATTCAAAGAAATATTTCCAAAACAAATGAAACATATTTTTAATTAAAGAAAAGTGTTTTCAATTATTTATATAAGATCATATCATAACTAAGACTAAATTAAAACTGTATTTGATTTAGAAATAAGTCTAGGGATCACTAAAAGTATTTCGATTTCTGTGTGTAATTGCTCCTTATGTAATCTAGAAAGCATATCACATTATTAAACAAAAGAGAGTTTCATCTCTATGTTATTTAATATAACCTAAATTAATGATTCGCCCTTAACAAAGGTTGTTGAGGTCACTCAGACAACAGGAAAATTTTTATCATCGCACATCCTGTGATGATATTTTTTTCTTAATATATGAAAAATAAATACACATGAGTCTTATTAATAAGAAAAAAGACGACGTTATGTTTGTTTGTATTGAATAAAATGAAACCTGTATAAAGTACGATTGTCGGGTAAGGGGATTATAGGCACTTGTTAGGAGATCAAGTAATTTATATGTTGGCTATTGAATAAAAATCAATACTAACATTTTTTGTTCCATTATAATGTATAAATATGTAAAAAATATCCTTTTCTTAAATAAATATAATATTTTTCAGAGATATATTAAATCGTATCTATTTGATGTCTGTGGAGACTTTAGTACAACAATTGTGATAGATGCTTGAGTCTGTTGGTGTTTGAGAATACTATAAATGACAGAAAAAACTAATTATATTTTATCAATTTTATGCAAATTGTTTTTCTTGATATTTAAGGTTTATTCACGCCTAGATATAACATTGTAAATCATGTCACGTAATGTACTGTTTATATTTTCTAGTACTTTGTAACTTGTGTAAATAATTGTATTAGAGACGTACTTGAATTCTTGTTATCTGAATTGCATATTATTAATCAATTATCGGTTACTTAGTATGTTGTAAAAGTACGTCCTCGTAATTTATCTGGAAGTTTTTAAAACCTCATAAAATTATCCACCCATATTTTTATTATTTTAATCTAACTACTAAATTAGTTTATTAGCAAACTTACCTGGCATAGATATTTGCCTTCTCATCGCGCTTTTTTGAGGTGCAGGACTCAGCGTAGGATTTTCGAAACACAGGACCTAAAAAACACCAAACCAACACAAGCACAGTAACATAAAAAATTGTATAATAATAATAAATATCTAAAACTTCTTTAATTATAAAGGGAGATTAAAGAAAAAAACTATAACAAGCACAATAATTTTTGAGTATACGCGCGTAAATTGATGCACGTGTTAAAAACTCCTCGTATATGAGTTGGAACGGACCGCGTAGGAGGCGTTCGTCTGAGCTTCTGGGGAGGGCAACCTTCCCTAGGGCGGCTGCGGCGCTGGGCGGCGGCGCGACGGCCGCCCTAGGCGCGCCCGATACCAGGGTCCCATAACACACCAGGAGTTAGCCGAGCACGTGTACACATTCAGACTGCGCATGCCTGAAACGAGAAAAGCTGGGGGAAAACGGAACGAGCGAGATGGCAATACGCCAAAAATAGGGGGTGCGAAGCAACAACGAAATCTAAATCGGGAAGCGCCAAGCAGTCTACAAAGTTAATTCGTTCACACTAGTAGAACACAACGATATACAATTTTAAACTTTTTTATTTAAAAGCGTAATGAATTGATTCTGAAAATAAACTCATTATAATCTTGTCTATTTTTATTCCTATATCGATTTTTCTAAGGGTCTATTAAATCGAATATAAATATATACAAATACATTAAACATATCTACCAAACTTCATTATATTTTTGAAAGTTATTTCTTTACTTTGCTATAAAAGGAAAATATTTATAAATTCTGTCAAAGCGCGTTCGATCAATCTCTCGAATAACATTTAACATTCTGTTAGAATTTTAATGTAATTTGTAAAAAAAAAGGTAATTAAAAAATATTTGATTTGACTCCAAAATGTGTAATAATTATCGTTTTGATTAATGTTTATAATTTTTAAAAAAATTGGATAGCCGAATAACGATTTCCCTTTATGCTTAATGAATAAAATGCATTTTATTGTATAATTTTTAAATTATGTATGAGATAAATCATTCAAAAAGAATAAAGGCACCAAATCGAATCTAACGTGGTAAACTGTTTTTTTTTAAATCACTTACACATTTATCCGTATGCTATTTTTTTTATAGCAGCATATAATTGATGCCGAAACTTTCAGACCCACAATCACTTATAGAAAGAAGCACATATTACTCCATTTCAACCACAATTTAGGATATAATTATTACATCATAGGCTTGCTCTTCATGAGCTATTAATTGAAGAGCTCTTTTCTATCTCTATAGTCCTGGTAGTTCAAAATCTAAACCGACTATTGAAAGAGCTTTGAATAGAATTAAAATTTAAAATTGAGAATTGAAATACCACTCTGTTTATATTAATTTATATTTCCAGATCTTTTTTTACCACTAACGAAGTAAGTTGAGCAGATTTTAATAATATTTTCCATAAAATTTAACATTCAATGAATTCCAGGAGTTAAAAGTTCCGAGAAAGGAATTTTAACATTTTCAAATTTATTTTCAACTCTCTTTTTATATGTTAATGATAATTTTCTTAGTATATTTACAATTTTTATTATTTTATTAAACAACTTATGTCATTTCCATATCATAAATTGTGTTATAAAATAATTAAAATTGTACCATCTCATAAATTAATGTCCGTTCGACTCTAAGCCCGACAGTTCTAAATTGTCATTGTCAAATCAGCTGATAGTGACGGGCTCATGTCTATTACGTCACGAACGTCACTTCTCGCCCCGAAGTACCAGGCGATCATGAGCAGTATAGAGTTAACTGAACCAGGTATGGAAATAGAGCGCGCTCCCACAAGGGTTCAGAAATAGATATTTCAAGAGCACTGCTGTAATCCGCGATTTTAAATATAGAGAGCTCTTGTATCGGAAATATTTTTAAACTTGATTTGTCGATCGTTATCGATAGAGTTGTATTTTATGAGATATCCTAGTATTATAATATATATAATAAAATGTATGCAATTTTTAAAACATATAGAACATAACATTTCACTAGTCATGAAAACTATAAAGTGTCTAAGTATTTCTTCACCATATTATTAACATTATTTAGATTAACATATGACAATCTTATTTATAATGAAATCTTAATAATAAAAACAATATGGAACAGAAAATGCAGATACCAGAATTTATATATTAAAAATTATATGTATTACTTGATTATGCGGATAGAACTCATCTGCAGTAATATTTTTTTGCTTATTGGATTCAGCAATCTAGACTATACTAAAGTTATCCGGTTAAGTTTGGCTCGCTCTTTAGCTGCAAGCATAAATTACTGATATACTTTATAGCTTGGCAGCACGCCCATAATTATATTATGATTCTTTGTGATTAAGCCCTTGTTCCAACTTACGCTTTATTAGTAATCAGATTTTTATCATAACTTTCATATTAAATTACTTAATCATATTCTATGTACAACTATTTTACATACAAAAATATTCTGATCAGCAAATATGACCTTTTATTAGCTTAAATAACACTCTCAAGATAACAATTCATAACTTATGTTTTATTAAAAATTTTGTAAAAATCGAGCACGAATGAACATATTTAATTTTGTTACAAAATGTTAAACCCAAGTTGAACATTTAACACTTGGGACATACGTGATGGCGTCAGTAGGAAGTCTGCACAAGGTCTCGCAACAAATATTACATCCTTTACAAGTAGGAAAGACATTATTAAACTTACAGTCCACAAATTCGTTTTAATTCCTATTGTCTCTATTAAGTTTACACAACAAAACAAAACATTCATATAAGAATGTGGAACCTGCTTGTTATCCATAGAAAGTAGTTTGTGTGAACTAGCTTAAATTGATAGCGAAGCAATCACACAAGAGACCAGCTTGAGGTAGCTGTAGCAATAATTCTCTTTAGGACAATATATCTTAAACATACTAAGAGACCTTTTTTGCTACTCCTTGATCCCATTGTTTCTACTTAGAACTTTTTTTTCAAATCATCCCTAGAGTGTAAATGCACCCAAAATAATAAATCAAATTGATAGCCTGGCTCGCTTATTAGTTTTAAAACTTCTATAAAGAATATCTATATCTATACACACACACACACATATAATATTATGTGTGTGTGTGTATATATCGGCATCCCATTGACCCATATATTATTGCAATTTGCAGCTGCACTTGTTATGCAAGATTATTTAAATTAACAAAGTCGTTCGTTGCAAAATGTAAATCCTATACTCCAAGGTTGTAAACACTATATAGTATTAACCTCACTATAATTTACTTTCATCTATATATAACGCATATATACACATTATCAAATATTTCCACGATCTATACATAAATGCAATCAAGGTTACTGTTTAAGTGAATGGAAATAACCCTGTTATATTTTATACTTAAAACCACAGCTTAACACCAAGTAAAGTTATAAGTAAATTTTATAATAGTTTTGCCTTTATAACCTTGGTTTAAATTAAATTGATTGACACTTTCGTTTAAAGGGACCGTATCAGCCGACGGGATCAACTTGATTCGCAAATGCCGGGAGAAAAAGCGACATAAAAATCATAACATTGTTATACATATATCAATATTATTTGTCAAATCTTATGCAACTTGTAATTACCAGGTTACAAAACAGCCAGCTAACGCCCTGAGTCATTTGAATGAAACACCGAGACCCATAAACTAGACAATGTTCCAATTCGCGACCCAGAAACTGACCAGCCTCTCACTTTTAAGAACTTTAGTCCTAGGTTATATAGCTATGCAGAGAACAACTTAAATATGAAAAATTGTGTATAGAAATATAACATTTAAAAGCGAAACATAGATTTGATCTGGGGCTATAATAAGTATTAGTAAACAAAGGATTTGATAAATTGTGATTATAACCTTGATATGAACACGCAGTTACTAGCAGTAAGGTACTGTCAGCATCGAAAGTTGCTTAAAACCGGTTCGCATAATTATCCCGTAGTTATCGATTGGGTGCAATTTCCACTATTACTTCAATAATATATGTATAATATAAAAAAAAATATTTCCTTTTTTTTTCGTTACGTAATTAATTGTATAAATAAATTTTAGCAAATTAAAAGTTTCGTGTCATTCCAACCATACACAATCTTGATCCGCATTCCGTACAAAGTCACATGTAAGGCCTTTCGTTCAAGCAACATGTCTGGAGTTCAGTGTGTTAAGAAACGACTTGTATTAGTCATGACATTGAAAATAATCGTACCTACGTATACGAAACCTTATTACCAGATGTATTATTTTACAATTCACGTAAATACCAAATCTATATGTTTAATATACTTCTATATGAAACACTTCACATATGATTTCTAATATAAATTAACCCAACTTACAATTAATTGGCATTTGGGCAGAGTTATGATGTTTCATTTATATTCATAAACAATGCATGTAATGTTGGATATATTTTTGCTACAACTTTCAAAAATCAATTTCATCAAATTAAATATAATTATTAAGATTACGTTATTGGTACCTTTAAGATCACAAGATTTTGAGATTCTTGAGAGTTGAGTAAAGAATTACCTTAAAAATTTTCACAATTAACATAAGAGTTATAAAAAAATAACGAATTGTTTCAAATAATAATAATAATTAAAGATATTTGTGAGTAATTTCAAAACATCGTGTGATTATATATTACAAATGAATATGAGTAAAGTTTCCTAAGTCAATGTCATCACGCAGCATCCGTACATCCGCTCATCTCGGGTCGTCGACCGATGCACGACTCGCATTTAACACTGAATGAAATTGTTATATAACATCAAAACAATCGACAATGAAACCGATATATATATACGTAAGGTTTGGACATATTTTTTTTCGTATTGGAATGTAAGTATTACAATGAATCTTTAATTTTTAATAGTGACCAAAATAATGGCCCTCAATTAATTTGTTTATTACTAGGCCAAATGGTTCCTATTCCTTCCTTTTCTTATCTCATAAAGTAATTCCAGTATTAGGCGAATGCTTCACTTTTATTATATGATATTACACTCAATATATTTGTTCATCCAAATACGTTTACTAGTGGGCGTACCCAATTATTCTTGTTATTCATAAGCTGAGATTGTCCGAAAATTTTATTAAGTGAATTATCTGTACTTCCTGGTTCAGAATTACCACGCAATCTTTGCCTTTTATTATGTAAGAGTTAACTCGTGATTTTTTTAAAATTAAAAGTGAAATATTCCTTTTCTCTCTGCAGATCTTTAAGTTTCATTCATTTCATGTAGAATATCAAACACGCAACGATTCAAATTAAAACCCGGAACCAACAGACGCTCTTTCTTATTGATTTTTGCACCGCTTTTTTTGTTACAGCTTCTGATCTGTTTGCGTATTACTAATGGGTTCTCATATTTCCTGACCAATAAAGTCAAGGTTACAATTAAATTAATCTTTATATCTTTGTCAAAAACCGCCTCTACTATTTTTAAACTTGTATCTAGGCCATATTGTTATTCTAAGACACGCTCTATCCTTATACAAAATGTCATTGAAATTCGTCAAAACCAAAAAAGCAGTTTGTTATATATACGTAGTTATTACTAAATAAAGAAATTCGTAATATAAAAACGGATGCAAAATTTATCCTAACTTGACTTATTATTGTTCATTGTCTAAGTGACATTGAGGTCTTTTTTGTTTTGAATAAAATTAACTTGACATTTCGAAAGCGAACCGCACGGAAGCATATTAAATTATAATAAAGAGATCGTAATAATAAAATAACATAATTTCTTATAAACAAACAACACTCTTTAAGTAATAAAAAAACACTAGACAACATCTAACATTGTACAAACGCTGAAAAATTAATTCAAAAATGATTTGTTATGTGATTGTCAACCGTATTCTAGAGTTAACCTTTTGATCGTGCGTGGGAACTTCCAGTTTATGAATGTGACGCACTACCTACAAGTTATGTTATATATTGTGCAGTAAATAACATATATTACGAGCATTCTGCTACCGTATATATAAAAAAGTTAACTAAATAGACGTTACAACAATAAGCAAGAAAGAAATTTCGACGTTACAATTATTACTATTTTAGTTTATTTATTAGTTCTATTTTAAAACTTATTAAATAAAAAAAAATTAACAAATCTTACCTTTTATCTTGTTTAAAAGTAAACGTCAAACATTCATATATTTTATTTTCTCAAAAAAAGTTTGTTGAAAGTTTATTTAAGACGAGAAAAAAAGTGTCTTGGTTCAAGGCGGTAATTTTTACTTAAAAACTGAGTTTATCGACACCTGGTGTCCTTCGAATCTGAAATAGGGAATGTTACTAGCAAATACAAAGAGCTCTTAATAAACTATTCTATAAGTAGTTTATTACATTCGAGTTATAATTGAACTCTGTTTTTTATGTCATCGATGTCGACATATAAAGTAGAATGCCGTTCTGTAGTAGAAAAGTATTGTAAGGTAAAATTTAAAAAGTTATTTTCCTATCTTAACGGTACTTGAGAAAATAATTTGGTGTATAATTATAATGTACATTTGAAGCAAACACGAGACCATAATAACATGTTCATTTTAATAACGCCATTCATCATCTATACAGATGTGAAACATTCCTCTGAGACTGATGCTCATGAGTGTTTGGTCCAAAACATAGAATAATTAGTATTTTTTAAAGCTACAGAACATTTTATAACGGATATTAATTATTATTCGAACGAAATCATTTACCCTTTGAAAATCATAAAAGACTATTTTATATAAAATAAGGGTAAAACTACGTTATCTCATAAAAATATTTGTTATTCATATTTTTCGTTTTACGAACAATTTTATAGATGGAAAATGTAAATCTCTTACACATATGACTAGAAAATTGATAAATAAACTTATATATATGTATATAAGTACATATCTATGTTCACGTAACAAGCTATAACTTACCATATTATTGTTATTTTTAGTCAGCAATTACCTTAACACTTTAATTCACATTGTATTATTATTCGTCTCCCTTTGGAGTGTTGCGAGATTTTTTCGTTGCTTGAGGCGCCGAAGTGTATAAGTTCATTGCCACGGTGATTATTAACAAGTTCAGGGTTACAACAGCACCAAATAAAGCGAGACTTGTTGTTGCATAATTGTTACACATTTATATTATAATGGAATATAACAATCCGATAATCTTTCAAATACTTGATAAAACTTGAGTTATTTCATAAAACTTTGAATATTAAATTTCTTGTGGATTCTAGAATCGAATACGTAACAAATACTCGGCAGCTCGGATATCGAATACCTGTTGTGCAATGTGTATTATTTTTCATTTCTTCACATATAAATTTCGAAGTAATTATTTTCTAATTACACTTGCCTCCAGTGCAACAAGCAACCAACAACAATTAAAAAACATTCAAGATGAAATCTCAGGTAAAATTTAAACGAAACACATTTATAAAATAAAGATTTTTCTTTTAATAAAATTATTTATTTTCATAAAGTTAATGTTTATTTTATAATAATATTTTTTAGCTGGCTTTCCTATACGCCTTCTTAGTGTCTGCTCAGTGCATGTTTTTGCATCCTGCTCCCATACCGATACTCTTTGGCCACTACCCGGAACCGAACTATAGTTTCGCTTACGACGTAAACGATGCTCAAACTGGCGACATCAAAAGTCAACACGAAAGCAGGCGTGGAGACATTGTCATTGGACAGTACGCTTTAGTACAGCCTGATGGTATCAAAAGAACGGTAGACTATACCGCTAACGATAATACCGGCTTTCTTGCAACTGTTAATAATCAAGCCGAAAACGTAAAACAGGAATCTAACAGGCAGTATGTACAAGATGAAGCTACAAGAACGACCAGCAAGCCCCAAGAAATGCAACATAGCACAGCCAGCACCGCTTCCTACAACACCCAGGGATGGCCCGACAGTGATAGCGCTACACCAGTACCTGCAACTATTATAAGAAATTCAATCATCCACCCATCCTATTCTAAAGGTCATCCATGGAACTAATATAATACACTCCACACTTAGGCCGGTAACGAATTGTCTATATTTGCATGTTATACTAATAATTTATTTTTACATTTTTTGCATATGGGCACAACTATTCAGTTACTCTGCTTGTTAGTGCTACTAAAGTCTTCTGTACTGATACGTAATTTGCTATCTAATATATTTAATGTGTTTATCCAACCGAATAGCGCTTGTCAGCGTTGGCACGAACCATCGCCTTATCGGTTTTTTGTCATATCCCTTTGATCGTGATATTACACGTAATATAGGTTGAAATGTAGCGGAATGCCCACTGAATTTTATTAATAGGACACTTTTGTCTTACGAAAGGTAAGACGAGAAAATCATCAAGTATTTCCAATGTCATGCATTAGTTCAAGCCTCGATAGCCTTGTTATATTGTTATAATTGAGATTTGAATGTTCGACACTTGTCCCTGTTACAGAAAAGTTCAATTATGGTGTACTAGTTATATAATATGTATAATAAATGTTTTGCAATTATACAGCTTCTTTAATTTATTCCTATTTTCTTGTACCAAAATTTCAAAAAAGCATATTTGAACATGTATATACCTATTCAATATATACTTTTCATGAACTGGTCTATAAAATTTCCCCTATCTAAAACGAATGTCTTCAAACACAAACACAAGCTCTCAGATATAGGAATTTAATTTATATATTTATATATAGGCACTATAGGTTTTTCTCCACTTTTGAAAGCCTGGATTTACAGTTAGAAGGTAACATCGTTTAGAGAAAAAAAACGTGAGGGAATAGAATTAAAAATTATTCGAAAAGCTAAACTCTTACAACTGCGCTGCTTATACGATCTTGACTTTTAGATATTTCCGGGAAAGTTCTTTATAACAACAAGTTTAAAAAAACTGGATCCATAATAATTATATATAAAGCTCAATTGCATCTTACGAGGTTCTTACACTGTGAATTTGTGTAGTAATAAACGTATGTTTAATTAATATTTATATATTCTCAAGAAATTCGCTGCGAAGATACATAATACCTGATTTTAAAATGTATTAAACTAAATCTGTTTTAGTCTTTTATCAAACATATAAATCACTTTCAAATCAGACGAATTACCGTCTATTTTATGATGGTCATCGTCGATGCATAAAACTTGAGGTTTTTAAGTTAGAAGAAATTGAGAATTCCGAAAAAATAGAAGATTTACATTATTAAATTGAAATCTTTATTGGTATGTGTGACTTACTTGAATGCGGCAAACATATTTTTTCTACCATATTAAAATTGCGCAACATAATAATTATTTTAAACAGTTACTAAAAACACAGCTACTAACACAAATATTTATACAATTAACAATTGTATGAAGGTCAATTGTTTAGAAACGGATACTGTTACGGTCAATAACTATAACTTAGATCTGTTTCCTCTGTGCATTATACATTTATAACTTACTAAAGTACTTGTCTGTTGGCGTGGTCCGGCAACAATCTCGCCGGCCAAGTTCCGCATAGGCAATAATTGTTTAGTGTTCACTAACGAAATTGAACTCTGAAAAACATTCACTTTGCGTGACCTAGAAGCCATACTTGTCATTTATTTCCTCCTAATAGCGCCGAATGATTGTACAGGACTTAGTATAAAAGCCCTATTGTGACCAGGACTTATCATTCGCAGTTTGCTGTGCACTAAAACCAAACGTTTTGAAATGGCAGCTAAGGTAAAATAATATTAAAGTATTTCTACATCAATGAACTCTAACCCCATTTGATCTGTGTTCGTTATACTTAATTTACAAATCGTATTTTCGGGAGTTTTATATCACTATATACTAAATTGATGATTAATTTGTTTACAGTTCTTCGCTCTCGCTCTCTTGGTGGCGGCTGCCCAAGGCAGCGCTATCCATGGTGCCGACTACTCTAGCTTTTCATATGGTGTTGCCGATCCCCACACCGGAGATGTAAAGAGCCAACACGAAACTCGCGTGGGTGACAATGTAGTTGGACAGTACTCACTGCTGGAGTCCGATGGAAGCCGCCGTACCGTTGACTACGCTGCTGATGCCCATTCAGGATTCAATGCCATTGTACGCAAGGACCCAGCTCTCGTTGCCCACCCCGCCCCAGCAGTCGTTGCTGCACCTATTGCACACGCAGCCCTCGCAGCTCCAGTTGCCCATGCCGCCCCTCTAGCGCTGGCTGCCCACGCCGCTCCTGTTGCTTATGCTGCTGGTCCCTCCGTATCACACTCCGCCTACTCCACCTCCGTAGCTCACGGAGGAGTCGTATCTGCTCCTGTTGCACATGCTGCAATTGCCGCTCCCCTTGCCTACGCTGCTCCCTTGGCCCATGGTGGTGCCTGGGCCCACGGAGCCGTTGCCGGTCCCCTGGCTCATGGTTTAGCATATGGCGCCCATGGTTTAGCATATGGCGCTCATGGTCTCGGACACTACTAAATATCGATATAGGAATTTATTTATGTACCTACGTAATTAATAATTATGACGATGGTTATGATTGATGAATGTAAATGCTGTGATCAAATAAAAACTTTTTACAAGTATGTTTATTGTTTTTATCGTCATATATTTAAAGTCATTGCGTTTAAATAACTTTTTTCTATTGCACCAGCTTAATATATAATACCTTCTTATAATTTAAAAATATTTAAAGTCATTTTAAATATAAATACTCACTTGTTTGATTAAGCAAAAAAACTTTTGAAAAGAAATTTAGATTATAATTTTCAAGCATTGAATTTAATCTACTGTTAAGTTTATTTTTTGCACTTATAAATTTAAACAAAATATTTCTTTCCACTACCTAAAATCCTAAAAACTTAAAGAAGGGTTCCACACAGAAACAGGGCTGCTGCCAAAAATACATTTAGCAATAGGCCGCGAAAGCTTAAAAGTTTGAATGAAGTGGACTAAATGGATAGTTATTAATAGATTTATTTAGTATTATCTTAATAATAGATTCAGTAAATTAACTGCATCTATTTATATAAAATGTAAACCCGACCTTGTCTGACATTTCTATCTTCTTGTAGTCTTTACGAATTTTTATTTAAATATTGCTGAAAAAAATATTAAGATAGTTAGTTCCTTTAGATTCTTCTGCAGTGTGTATAATCTTAAAGATTAAGATTGTTTAAGATCTTAAAGTTTAAGACTGATTTAAGATTCTGTAGAAAACTAAAATGCTGTAGGCATTTTATTGTATGTATACTAAACACACACACACACACACACACACACAAACACTCAC
>DVQP01002296.1:0-12910 GCA_018231745.1 Danaus eresimus
TTATTAAGAAGAAAATTGATTTGACATATTATTGCAATAATTCAAATATTAGACACCAATATCTTTGTAAAAATAATATAAACTTGGCTCATTAACCATAAAGTTAAAAATATTCCAAATAAAATATACCAAAACATATAGAGTAACATACTCATTGCTCTCAAATCTATTTTCTGAAACACCTGGACGAGATGCTCATTATTAATAGTCGCCTTTTCAAAGCTTCCTTATAAATTTTGGGGATTGTTTAAGTTTATATAGCTCTTATTTCTCACTATCTAATTAATTAATTGAGTAAATTATTATAGCTAAATTTTTTGTATTATATTGAATATGGCATTACCTTATTCCATTTTTTTTTCTGCAAGATAAATATAGTATAATTAACAAGATCGCGTTGTGGTTTTTTTAATGACTGCTTTTGTCCTTCTTTACTGTATATGATCCAAAAGAATAATAATTTAGAAAGCTTATTTAAGAAAAAATGGATTCTACTCCCAACATTTGACTAATACACTATGAGACAGAATATATATAATGGAAAAGATTTGGACATTCACGGCACAGACGAAATATATTTTCCTTAGTCAAAAGAAAACCTCTAGTCACGCTTCCATATACTTTCGTCTTCTTTAAAGGTTTTTTCTTTGTTACGCCTCTTTCTAAGTTACTCAAGTAAAAAACAAGGGAAAGCTATGTTTAAAAATTGTATTTAACAGAATAATTCATATAAAACGAAACCGGTCTGATTTCACTTGTATGCTAAAGAACTAATTCTTTACATAATTATAAGTTTTGTTTCCAGTTTCGATAAAGTTAATAAAGTTTAATGATCATAAAACTTCTATTATACGTATTGTCCTCAATGACAAACATTTTTCACATTTTTCAAACCTTACTTATAAGCTTTGTTAAATGGTTTAATTGTGACTTTAATGCATCTGTCAGGAATCGACATTTCTTAAGTGCACATGGAGTGGGCGTTTATGTAACAAATTAGTATTTTTACAGTTTAAATTAGTATTATTACAACAGTATAGTGATCATGCACTTATTTGTACAACAAAATGTCTTTATTTCTTAAAATCGCTGCGTTAAAATTATAGTTATTTGACCACATAAAAAAGAGATTTTTGTATTCACAATAATAAGTAAGACTATTTTTTTATGACCTATATTTTATGGCCTTTTATGGCCTACAATTTCAAGAAGCATTAACATAATCTCAAAGTTGAGAGTTGAAAGGAAAATAATTTATTGACCTTTGGTCTCATCTACTACTTTAACGTTCTGCTTTACAATCTCTAGTCAGCCACCTTACACTTATGTATACATATGAAAGTGTAACGTGGCTTCAATATATTATTTCAAGATTTAAGTTTTTATTGTGTATATTAATTTGTTTTCTTTTAAATCACATAAACCAGCAATTCAGTTGATTTTAAAGGAACACAGAATTGATAGAGACAAAAATTTTACTTTTTCTTCCCCAGTGTCCCAGTGACCAACAATCCATATGTGCATCGATTTTAATGATTTTAATTTAAAAGTATATCTGGTGTTTAACGCTAAAAGGACTATTGATATACTGACATTATTTAATAATATGTTAGTAATCTCACGAAAATAGGATATAATACAATCATCACATTTATTTTGAATCGACCCATTTGGACAAATATGTATTATATTCTATAAAAAATATAAACTTACTTTTATTAAATATCACAATATTAAAAAATATAACGATTTTAAAATGTCAACAGAATACAATTTTATTTGAGACAATTTAAATTAAGTTAAAACGTATAACTTCGAATATGTATTTGTGATCACATCAAGGCGAGAGAAATTTAACCTAATATTTCGTAATAGTAAACGTCCAACTCAAATCGATGTTATGAAGCGGGAACCAGTCAACGTTATGTGAGGTCATATGCTAATTTATCAAATTTTGTGACGTGTGACACGAAAGTAAATCATTTTAGAAGTGGTAACTAAAATTCTCCATGTCAACTATTCATATATTATGTATGTTAATAAGTCTACATTTTTATATAATACTAATTAAATCAACTGGCTGTCTGCTTTCATCATATTGAGTTAAATTAAGAGACACTCAATGTATATTATTTTAGATAAATGATATCATTGATTTGTTCAGCCCTACCTATATTTTAAGACCAAGTTCACTTACCCTTTACATGAAATGTTTCAATCATTTCAGATATCCCCAATATATTTGCTGGCTATTTAGAAGCTCATTTTAAAGACAACTTCCTTTATATTATTAAATAAATCTAAGTAGATTTGATGATCTTCTACAATGTGTTATTTGGAAAGATGATCGGAAAGACACTACTAATTTACAGGAAACAATTTTCAATGGAATGATTATGATTTTTTCTATGTTTTTTTTTTTTATTGTTCTTTTTTATTTCCATCAAATTATACATAAAAATTATGTTTCCAAGACATTTATTTTAGATTCACTACCTATCCAGAGATATTCAATATCAAATTCTTATTTTATCGCACGGGAGACTTAACACGCTGTAAACAGCAAGTCAGAATTAAAACTGGGGCAAACATTACTAATACACAAAGTAAGTGCCAGTCCTACCAAATGGACCACTGCTCTCATCTCGGGACTAGTGCACACAGTTAATAAGCCGTTTTTTCTGACACCATTCAAAAAGGAGCAATGAGAACTGTCAATGATTCCTCGTTTGCAGGGTTGCTGCACGAGAAATCAAATGCCATGATAATCAAAACTCAGCATCGGCATTGTCCATCCTCACCTTTACTTTCTAAAGAAAAGTTTTAATAATATATTTAATAAAACATGATTTTTCAATTTTATGTGTCATAAGCTGTTGTGTGATATTTTTTTTTAACCATTGGATATCACAAATTTTGTCAAGTATTTTTGTGTACAAATATTTCAATAAACATTAGGTAACAACTTATTCCATCACTTCTCTAAAATTACTTACACGCTTAAACAACTGGTCACGCAACGCAACAATATAAATAATGTAACTTGATACTAAGCATTATAATGTGTTATTACGTAAGTTTCCCATAGAGTTCAAGGGTTTAGCTTTACAATTAACTTGAACTCAGACAACATTACAATAATCACAAAATACTTTGTTTTTACTCATCAAATAAAACAAAATTTGGTACAGCCTAACGCTTTGTCCTGGGAATCACGAAAACTACTACAGAACCTCTGAGCATTACATAAAACTATTATTATAGTAGTCGTTATTTAAAGAAATCTAGTTAAAAAATTATAATACATTCGAATTCTCCTAATTCAAAACAAATCTTCAGCACGAAATGAAATATTCTGAAGGAACGCAACAAAGGAAAATTAAATCAGAGAGCTCGAACGAAGGTTCGAAGTAAGAGACCAGCCAAGGAAGAAAAATGTGTACGTTATAAAAAGAAACATTATAAAAAAAAATTATGAGGATTATTGCAAACAAAAAGACCACAAATGCTACTAATGCGTACACAATAAATATTTTTAAAATGGGTACCTGTCAGGTAAAACTGCTTGACGCAGATTAATAACCTGTGTTGTAGAAACTTAGATAATAATATTATGTTCGTCAATATTTTCCTACCCTAATTCTTTAAAAACAAGTTTAGAACCCGTCGGTACTAATCAGTTAGAAAATTAGAAGTGGAATAGTTTTCAAAGGACTTGAATAAAAAAAAGTTCCCTTATATAATAAAGAGCTGAACACCCTGCAGACTTGACGTGAAACTTGAACGTAGGGTCAATAACACGTCTTTTCGATTTTTATACACAAACATTATCCCAAATTTAGAATGAATAATCTCATAACTCATCATTATAATACAGTCCAAATAAAAATAAAAAAACATTCAGCAAAACTTGGCATTGCTTACGTTTTTCATACGAGTACATATATGAAGCAAAAAACCAACACGTATACATATAAATATATTATAAACACTATAAAGTCTACAATAAAATATAGTATAAATGGTAACAGGTAGTGGGAAGTCATTTAAAACATTATAACTAACATTTGTTTTGCAAATACTTAATTTTCTTTTATGTATGTACTTTTAAGGACATTTCCTATTTCAACATATGACAATAAAGCAGCAAGTATTTAATATACAAGTTTCTAGGCCTCGGCTGTCAATTGCAAACCAGTGCTTTGTTGCTTTGCTTTGGTGAATAAGTGAAAGTACTGTCATTGTAAAATACTAGAATAATCAATTTTTTATAATAGTTTTAAATTATATAAAATATTTTCTTTTATCTATTAAAATGAATTAGCAATACAAATATTTAATATAAAGTTTGAAAACGATAAAATCTATCAAGTATAACAATAAATTCATTAAAGTTAGGGTTAGGGTTTGTGACTTTCTGTTATTGTTATAGCATAAATGTAGTAATAAAAACTATTTAAAGTAGCTACAAAACTAGCATGCATAGGCACATCAAATAATTTTGTTGTTGATTACAGGATTACAAACAAGTAGGACATAAAAATTCAATATCACTACAAGCAAGATAGAGTCTTAGGTAATTATGTATTACTTATAAAGTTATTGTTAAATATCGTAACTGTAAAAATTATGAGTTACTTGTATTCTTTGAAATATTTCATGTACCAAGAAGAATTGTTCTTGAAAGCCATTAAGCTGAAGACGTTCTTATTTCTTAATCGCACCATGCTTTAAATTACTATAAATATTAATATTAATATATAAGAAAATAATTTATATTTATTTAATTTAAATCCGTAATTAAAAGCGTAACGAATTTAATTAAATCACACGTTAAACTATATCTGGCTTGGTTATAGTAACTTAGATTCAATTTATTCTTTGGAACGGTTAATAAAAAATACATATATTAAAAATTTAATACAATGTTTTTATTACTAGGCCTATTAAAATTTTATAAAATCTATGTCAATGTAAAAAATACATAGAAGAACTGTTGTTACACGAAATGACTCACTTCTACAGCTGTTAATTTAAACTATAAAATTGTATTGCAAGTAAATTACTGATTATGACAATTACTTGTAAATTAAATGAAGTCTCAAGAGCGGGAGATCTGTTTAACCTTGGATTGAACGTTCGATCTGCAAGTTCTTTTTAGGGAATGATAAGAATGGGAAATGAGGAAGAGAAAAACGATTGTACAAAAGAAGAGATCACGACACAAAATCAAAATTGTGTTGGGGGGTTTAATATTTGTCTGATCTATTATGTTAATCCTTTTGCCCCAATAGAATCGTCATTTTTTACTCAATATATGCATAAGCCATAGACACTCCCCTTCAGACTACCCTCGTACAAATGACAATATAGTCTTCATTCCTATAACATGTTTAGGAGTTAAAAAACATTTTGCGTTACCATTTATTTTATATTTGTCAATATAAATCTATAACGTTTTGTTTTAAATTAACTATAATCTGTTTTGTTTCATTATTTTGACGGTCAAACTGTATTATGGTGCTGGGCGGTCAATGTCATAACTCACAATTTGCAAAATTACTTAGAACTGGTATTTGCCAGCGGGGCTATTAAAGGTCACACAATTTATTGACATCCAGGCGGATAGCTCAAGAGACTTGTAATTTACGTCACAAGTACAAAAATATATAGTCAATTACAAGTAAATCATAAAAGTTATTTAATGACTTGGAGTTATATAATGAATTTAAATCTTTCTTATTGCATATAGTTTTAAGTACATCGCTGCTTATTAGTTACTACCTCTCAAATTCAGGGTTTACAAATGCGACAAGGTTATTGCATTTCTAAATTACGTTGTTACTTTGTCTCGACAACCAACAACTTTTCTAATCACGAACTTTAATCTACAAGGATAAAATAACGCAACAATAAAAAGTAGTATAATACTTTATACACTTTCATTTAAATACATTTAGAATTAAGAATTACTTGTTTTATTTATCCTCGATAGGCAGAGTTATCAAATATGAATTTCACACATTTTTGATTCACATACTTTTTACACATATATTTTTTTTCTTAAGTCCGTGACCTCATTACTACGACAATTAAATTCCTATTTCAATTATGCCTTTTACGACCTTATAATTTTGATTGAGCAGTAAAAAATAAATAATATGAATGGGGAAAATCCCTTCTACAAAGATCCATACGACATAAGTATATTTACGTTGTCATATTTCCTTTGAATTTTAAACAATATTTTCGATCAAAATAAAATATATAAACCACTTCTCATAAACTTTATCGAACGCATATGCTCACTAAAATAAAATGAATGAAGTTGTGTTCAAATAGAACTTCATTCATATTAAGGTCTTGAATATTTGTGTGAGTGACAAAATATACAAATGCTTAAATATTATTGCCTTGTATTAACAAATGACTGTTAATACGAGTATAAGATTTTGTAAACCAAACATGTATTTTATGCTATAGTTATAGAAATAATAATAATGAAACATAACTACAAGATTAAATTTGCGTAGTTTAAGTAGAAACTATCCTATTAATAGAAAAAACTTTACATGGTTAGCTGAATTATTTTTTTCAATTAATCAATCCATTTTGCACCTATATTTATTGGCAGAATAAAACTAATACAAGTCGAGCTATGGAGTTAACCATCACAATTAATGTATCATTCACTATATTATTATTGTGCAAATGAAATATTCTTGATTATATTTATACTTCTGTACAAATAAGTAATTTATATAGCAATCAAAAACTACGAACAAAACTTATTTCTATCTTAAAATAATAACATTATTATGGATATGGTGTTGGTGTGGTTATATTACAAGAGGATATCAAAATTGACTTAAATGTTCGATTGGGTATTAACATAGTATCTGTAGTGGAAATTTTATATTTCATCGGATTCTTAAGATTATAATCGGCTTACAAATACCTTAGGGGATGAGTCGAAGAAATTAAAATTATTTTTAAGTTATCCAATATACATTTCTAGTTACTCACAACTACTTGCTGAACAATGATTAAGACTAAAATATTTGTAATTTAAAATTTCGCTTGTTATACTGATTCGATTAAAAATTAATAAGTCATATTTATGTTGAGGTAAACGAAGTCTATTAACCTACCAGGATAGTGAAGTGATCAGAATATTATATCTTAACAGATTAATCGTACAACATTTAATTAATTTCTACCATAAAGTGTTATCTGCAGATAAATTCGACTGTTTTTTCTGTTAAAAAATTTTCCGAGTCTGATTATATCGACATCTTTAATTCTTATTGTTGTTTTGATAAAGAAAAATAGATATGTATGTTTCAAAAGCGATATTATATTTTTGGAAAACAATTTAATAAAAGCGTTGAAACTGTACAGATATGTATGTACATATGTCTTTTCGCAATGCTTACAAATGAAATAGCTAATATATAATACGCTTAATATTATCGATTTACTCTGCTACAAACGTGGTCTCCAAAAAGAGTTGAAATTTTTAACAAATACAATACGGAAATGTTAAATTACTTTACACATACTCTCTGAAATCCCCCAGGTCACCTCATCACCATAGTGTCATTTATTATATTCATGTAATGCTTAAGGAAATCACCGACTTCGTGTAATTTCATGTTTGTATTTGTCGTTGTTGGCATTCGTCAATTATTATTACAAGACAAATTAAAAAGACAATACATGTTTAATTCACAACAGTTATGATTATTTGAATTGATTAGCTTTTAATCGATAAACGTGTACCTATAAGCATATTTTATCTCCAATACCTACGCCATTAGATACTTGTATGTATCATGTTTTATGTACAAATGTATTTGAATTACTTTTAATTCTTTTTAAACTTAAATAACCTTCATAATTACCAAAAAACATTGCTACAAGCCGAACAAGTCAATACAAGAACATTTCAAAAACTCATTGATTAAGTGGTTAATTTTATTTTAATGGGATTTATATTAAATTAAATAAGTTTTCCATGTTTAGTCACATCAACATGAATAATGTACACCGCAACACACTACGTAATAGTTTTATTCTATATTATTTGTTCAACTTCAATGATTATATAAAATTTATAAACATTTTTATGTGTATCAAAGTCTATATTTTATATTTTAAATTGTTATTAACTATGTGAAAATATATTTCTTCTTGTAATTAAATATAAGACTACATTCAGATGAAAATGTAATGGTGTCTCGTCTCTTCAGAAGACCTACAGAGGTTTTACTGTAATAAAAAAATAGTAATATCCCTCAATTGACTTGGTAAACTTTATTCATTACTGATAACAATACGTTTTTAAATTTGTTTTATATGGAACCCTTTGCTTTATTAATAAAAAAAATATATCGCTATTCGATGTTATTACACTCACATCAACAATGCACTTAGTAACCAAAGAAGTTTAAAAATAGTTGAGATGACTACATAAATAAGCTAAGTCCACTTTTAATTTTACAGGACTCCTGTTTTGCTTTAAATATTAATTTATTTAACTATTCATTATTAAAATAGCCTCGGGCATAATGCAACCTTCGAAATGATAAATCGCAACTCAATGGAAACGGAACTCGGAAATAATGTAATTTGTGACGTCTACGGCACTCCGCTCCAATTACCGGGGCTTAGTCATTCGCGACTCCAAGATATACTAATATGTAGTAGGTAAAAAGTACAAATTCAGTCTGAGCTAAGTCTCAATGATATTTATTTATTAGGAAGCCTTCGATAACAGTACGATGTACATATAATGGTCTTAATATATTTAATACTAGTTTTTGTCCTTTCGTCCGCGTTAATTGCGGCATTAGTAATATATATATATATACATATAGCTGACCGGACGAATCCTATTCTGCCCTAGAAGCCAAAAATATCCAGATATTGTAATTTATTAAGTTTTTTTTTTCTTTTTAAATAGAACAGAATCAAACATCCCTTATCCGTCTCCTGGTTCTAAAATAACTCTCCGCCAAATTTCAAATTCCGTCAGACGTTCTTAAGTTACAAATAGTGTAACAAAACAATGTATATAATCGTATGTTTATATTTGTGCATAAAAGTAAGGAGATTTAAAAAAGATTGAAATCTTATTGCCTTATTTTATAAAAAGAAGTTACGTTATATTTTTCATTTGACACAGTCACTGCAGGCCGACAAAAGAAAACTTTATCTTTAGGCTATTGCTTATACACAAAGCCGCTGGCTTAATTAATGCATCATTTCCAGCACCTCTTTTAATTATAACTTTTCCTCGAATTCCAGTTTTATTTATATCTTTAATATATAATTTCATTTCTCAAAATCATTACATTGTATGAAATTGTTAATTCAACCCATGGCTTATTCTAAAATCCGGGTGTGTTCTATTATATAGAAACTTAAAATGAAGTAGATTTATCTTTATAAACACCGATCGATCGAACATCTGTTTGTAAATAATTGTAACCTATGTTTCATTCAGATGGAAAGTTTTGTATATAATATTATTCAAATTCCTTCATTTGAATGTACCTACTTCAATTTCGTCAGTGTAGTTGTATATTTAAAATTTATATTTTTTTCTTAATTTCGTCTGTTTGAATTCTTTCAAGATTTTTAACCATGACTTCTTATTTTTGTCCCTAGTTCTTTTAATTACTTAAGATTTTTATGACTAGTTTTTATATGTGTGTGTGTTTTGAAAATCAATGAATACAAGCAATGGAAACCTTTTGCGTGGTCATGTGACTGCGATCGTAATAAATTACTTCATCGGTTTTTTCATGGCAATTGTTCAGTTTTTATGTTGAGATTTGTACCATTACGAATCATTTGAAACGAATTTTCTCAGGTTGATTTATTGGAATTAAATCTATCAAGTCATTATGGAATAATTCAACTTCATAATTGAAATTAGAATTTTAAAATTCAAACTCAAGAAATAAAATTATCACTAACTTTTTTCTTATATCATGTAAAAATAAATATTTTGTATTTTTTTAAAGAATATACATAGGCATCTTTATACAATTTGTTGAAAACAATTGAATACGATTTTAGGAAACACATATTAGAAATAAAACAAATATTTTCTGATTTTTTTAGTTTTATTTAAATGACTCGCGAAAATCTTAGATCTCAATATATTAGAAACATTTATAGAGCCATTTTTGACGATTGCGAATATTTCGCACCTGTAGTATCCCAAGTATGATTATACAGTACTGACATCCTTTAAATTTTATGAGTAGTAATTAATGGGCTGTTAGTATACAGATTGCATTACCCTAATTATATTTTAAATCTTATTGTTGTAACTTTAAATCTTATTGTTTAAAGTAGCTACAGATTCTCGTAGTCATAAAATAGCTATGACCAATTGGCAATAACAAACAATCCTCAAGGTGAAACTTTATTCTGTTTAAATTTAGACAAAATTGCGTTGTCCTTTATATCTTTGTACGTTGGAATCAGTTTGTCTGGAAACCTTAATGTTTTTAAAACAGATAATGACTAATTTATTTGAAGTCTTGATATAAAAGATTATCATTCTAATTAAATTATTTTTATTTATATTTTTAATAACGAAAACCAAGACATTCAATTTTAATTTCAATTAAGAGTTAGGGACTAAATTTAAAGTTTTAAATTTGTAACGTTTTAATTTACAGTAACATTTTAGTTCAGTTATTTTAATGGACGTTAAAAATAAATAGTTTGTAGCGTGACAGACTTGTCAAATCACATTCACTTTTAGTTATCAAATTTAAATAACTTGAAATTTGGTTTGCAAAAACCAGGTCACTTCGTTTTCAATATAAATTTAGGCTCTCTTCGCGAATTTTAAGCTTGTATCAATATTAATAATTATTATTTCATAACAGCAATTGCACCATGTTGAAAAAATATTGTTGAAGAGAAAGCTTCGTAGATCTAGGTTTCAAGAAACAATCTAAAAGACTTATATTCAAATAAAGTGAGTGATTTATGTATATAAAACTTTTTTTTTTCAATTTACATAACAACACAACTATACAAGATATATTTTTCTATAAAAATGTTTGTAGACGAAATAAATAAATTACCTATAAACAGAAAACCATGTATTGTTATTTCGTATGTACATATAATTATATTTCATTATTATATCACATTGCATGATATAAGATACATACATACTTTATAATAGAATATATAATATGATAAAAGTTTCAGTTGCTATTTGTTCTGACAAAAATAAATAAGGAAAAACCTGTAACTACATATTTGTGTTCCGACGCGACGATTTAAAGTTTATTCTGTTCGAAAACACTGTTAATTGCCAGGGTTTTACCCGGCAGCGAGGTCTCGTAATAGAAAGAACACTCCATCATTTCCAGCATACTTGTTTTAGTATTCATTCATGGGGTTTTTCGCTAACACCTTAACAGTAGGTGACAACAATATGTTATTATAACATAAGTGGTATATATAAATTCTGTTACAAGAAAAAGAGTTGAAAACGTGTGTTGATGATATCTTCTATCTAGTTTATAATAACAAACATTAAAAGATTTTAAAGAAAATATGTAATTAATAGCGAATTTTAATTTGTAATGGAATATTTAATATATAATTATTCGAAGGATGGTATTCTAAACTTTATAAAATAACGAATTAATTTGAATATGTAAACGTATGTACATACTTATATTTCACTTACAAATATATTCTTACTTTGAATATCGCGCCAAAACCCAGACACTAGATTCTAGTAATAACTAACAGTTAAATTATTGATTGCATTATTAAAATGATTACAATCAATTGTAGAGTATCATTAGTGCGCGATTGCAATCATTCTTTATAAAACTGTAATTATCCCACAGTTTGCGATCTAAGTGAACTCTTAATGTAGTTATTCATTAACGTTCAGTTTTAGTAGCCGAGGAAATATTATTTTTTGCATGACTAACCACATGAATATTTCAATCAATTCGCTTAATTGTAAACTCAAAAACGTAATGATATAAAAAATTTATCGATCGTATATTTTTAATGCCATTTAATAACAATAACTTGAAATATATGTTTCAATCACAATGGCTAATAAAGCAACTTAACATGTCCAAGACAGCATAGCAAGGTAAAATGGCAAATACGAGGTGATTGATATACGTGCTCTACATAGTGAGACATTCATTTATATATATTTTTTGCAGGTTCTCGGGTCATGGCCATTTGAAGCAGTTAAGTTAATATGATAGATTAATTCAATATTTAATATTTGTATAACAACACACAAAAATAATAAATATTTTGGACTGCATATTATGTACTCGTAGCTTACCTCTGAAAAATTTTAATTTGACCGTCTTTAGAATGTTGAATAACTTTTACATTTTCCTTTATCGTTTAAAGTAGTTTATTTTATTTATAAACCAGAAAAATTATCAGGACTACTGAAAGATAACACTTTTGCTGGATAACAATGCTTTTTTGCTGGATAAAAACACAAACTTTAGATTTTTACAAATTTAACTTTAGATTAGAATAAAACACAATCACTTCACTAGGAACTCATTAATTTTATTAAGGACAAGGATACTTGGTATTTTATAAAAGAGACTACGCATATGAACACATTTATTTAACTACATTTTATGATTGCATTAAAGGATGTCTTATGAATTATCGTTACAGTTATATAGTGACTATATTTCATTATATTGAGCAATTAAAACAAACAAAACATGTTATCCTTACCTACAATATTATTATACACGAAACATTAACGAAACAAACAACTGTGAATTTTTATTTAATATTGTAAAATTATCTGACAATATGCCAACACTGGTGTCATTTACCCTTTTTTTTTTTTTTTTTTTTTTTTTTTTTTTTT
>DVQP01002297.1:0-12908 GCA_018231745.1 Danaus eresimus
GACATTGGCGAAATCTATAAGGAAACGCCACTAACCAAAAAGAAGAAGAAGAAGAAACTAAAATATAGTTTTAAATCTTCAGAAATAGATATTGGCAATAAACGCATCTTAGCTAAAATGAATTGCCAAAATTTTTCACCAACTATTTATGACGGGTTAAATAATCCATAGTGGTATTCAAGTAAACGATTGGAAATACAATAAATAGACATTGTCGTTGTCATTTAAATAAAACAAATAGTTTTCCGATTACTACGCCTATTTTATTATTTTATATATTTATACTTCCGACTGCTTTTACGGGTGCTTTCCAGCAATAATAATACGCGCAGTAATCCGAAAAATATTAGCTTAATTTAAGTTATTGCCATTTATCTAAAAGGATGGAGTCAAAGATTATTTTCTGACATGGCCACATTAAAGACATTTTTCCTTTACAACCAAAATTATGCGAGCACTCCCTTTTGTTCTATTTATTAATTTTTTATTTCATAGGATCTAAAATTTTCGCGAGTAATTTAAATAAAACTAATATTTTTTCGGATTTACTACGCGATTTTTTATTAATTTGAAACTACATAATCCCGACGTTTCGATTACTTTACAGACCAACTGACAGACACTCACATCTCGTCTGCCCGTGATCACGGTTACCGTAAAGTAACCGAAACGTCGGGATTATGTAGTTTTATAGTAATAAAAAATCGCTTAGTAAATCCGAAAATATATTAGTTTCAGTTAAATAGGCTTGAGAAACTTAAAACGCTCGCTTTGTTTATACTTCCCTTATAAAAATATTAACATTTTTCTGGATGTCGTGAAAATAACTATCAATCACTATAGATCTACATATTAAAGTGTATGATAATTTAAATAAATAATAGTTTAAAAAAGTGCGGGATGCATGTTGTCAATAGTTATAAATATTTTATTGACAGATATGAGTTGAGTGATTATCATTTCGATAATATCTTAAAAAGCACCCAACGCTTTTTTTTATTATTATTAATTTATATTTATCGAAATTTTTAACACTATTCTTAAATTAAATTTATTTTTTAGTTCGGTTTCTATCATAAGCGTGGTTTTTAGTTACTAACTATTATTTATTTTGTTTTTTTCGTTTGGTTTAATTATAATAGCTTGTTTTTAAAATTTTAAACTATTGCACAACTCATGATACGAAGCAGAAAAAAATTATAAAAATTGTAATTAATTTTCTTACCTTATCGACTATAGATGAAAATTATATAAATTAACAGAAATCATATTTTGCACATTGAAAAATGGAATAACTTTATCAAATTAGTGTATTGTTATCGGTCCTCGATAAATTTACAAAGTTTTAACGAAATATAACCATTTAAAGTGGGTCAAAATTTTCGGCCCAAAGAATTCGGTAACAAACATACAGGTGAAGCTAATAAAAAACGTGTAAAAAATAATAAGAAAAGCTTCATTGGTACAAAAGATTTATATGAAGAAAAAAAAACAAAAACTTAGGAAATATTAAATATATTTGTTAAGGTAGTAAAAATAGCATATAGCGGTACATTTCTAACAACATTGATTTAGATTCAAAACAAAATAGGCAGAACGTTATATTGTACATTATATATAATGTACAAGTAATGCATTTAATATATGCAATTAACAATGTAACAACATCCGAACCTAAACAAATACACCTCAAACAAAAGTGACAATACATTTAAAAATTTTGATATTTCTTATAATAGCTAATAGAAATAATATATATATTTTATTAAATTCTAAATATACTAACGATAGATTGAATTTAGAAAATTTTCAGTTATATTTACATGGAATATGAGAATATATTTTATTTACTCTTAGCTGTTTCAGCTCATAAACAAATCAGTCTTAACCGAAGCTTGCTAATACAGTATTTAAAAACGGCTGTTAAATTTAAAACTGATTCTATAAGAAAAAAAACATTTTTCATTCCTTAAGACCTCTTTTTAATGTTCAAATACTTTGTCATTTTCAAAATATAAGGATATGCATAGAAAGAATCTTGATGCTTTTAATATTATTTTCATTACCTTCACTTCCTTCATCACCAGATCTCAATTTTATAAGTTATCTAAAGTATAACATAAATCTAAGCAGCTGATACAAGGACCTCGTCCTATTAAAAGTATTTTTTATTACATTCATATTAACAATTTACAAATTTATTATGCCATTCCAAAAATTCTATCGGAGACATTGAGCTTTGATTATTTCATTGATCAGATTTCGGTGCCCGGGCTTATATATACTAAAAAAATGTTCTTAAATGTTCATAGATAAATAAAATTTCATTCTTTGGACTTAAAAAACACAATGTTTTTATTTGGAGTTTCAAACAACCAACAATAAAAAATCCTGGCAACTACATCTCATATAAAAGGATATGCCGAATGAGCAAGCACTTTCTACATAGTAAGGTACGCTTTGTAGCTCATGGTCCCCTAGACTTGTAAAATCTTAATTCCATACATAACACCCACACATGTGTAGTAATATATAAGCAATATATATGATAATTAACATTAGTATATAAGGGACATGGAAGTAGTTAAATTGTTCTAAATTTGACAGATTATATCTTATTAAGTAATTCTGAATAATTATAATTCATATCTAATGTATAGATACTTTAGGCGGATATAATTTCAGAAATAATAGTCACTGACTCGCCATACCAGAAAGTGCCGAATAAAAATTCTGCTTGCAAAATTACTTTAGAACAATCTATAAATATAAAAGCTTTATCAATCATATCTAAATCAAAGCCTACGTCCACGTACATGTCGTTTTTCATCAATGACTCAGTTGTGAAATTCTTTATAACATTTTCTGCACTCAGCAGTTTTGAGATCAATTTTTATATTATAAATTGCTGTTTTGATTTTGGTTACACATTAACAAATTATAGAATTCATTCAAATTAAAATAAATAATAATCATACTTATTATTTTATCAGCTCTAACAACTATCGGCTTCTTAACGAGCACAAAGCAAGGTTAACACCTTGAGCACAATATAAATCCAGTTGTATATATCAGAAATATAAATTTTAACGTACCTTTTCTGTAAATAAATAATATATATATTTTAATGTCTCCTTAATATGCATGATTCTCAATGACACTATATAAAGTCAGTTACACATGACACTCCAGCTGTACATATAAAGACAGAGCCACATAACTCTACTACCGCATATGAAGTCACTAACACACTACACTCCACTAAATAAAGACGATGTCATAACATCACTATCCCATGTCATTTAGCAGCAAGTGAGTGCTCTCCACAGCCCTCAAGGTGCTTGTATAGGTCTGTTTGGTGAGGAAGGTACAGGTGGCGCTGGGGTCGCGTCAAGGTCGCACGCGGACAACAGACGGACCAACTCGTCCGGGCTAGGGCCGCCGTCCGCGACAGGAGATTCTTCACCCTCACCTGGAAATATCAATCAATTTATTACATTTAAGTTATTACGCTCATTATATGTAGTTTCGAGTCATAGTACATTGACAAATCAGAAAAACATCAAGTCACATAGTCATGTAACCATTTACTAAATGTCACAGCAGAGAATGACAATGGTAGTATTGTTTAAAAATGTTAATCAATTTTGTAAAATATTATTACATCAAAGATTTATTCATTGATAAAAACTAGTCTCAAAGCCCACCTCCGCCGTTCCCGCCAGCTACGGCCTGTGTAGGTTTAGCAGCTCTATCGATATGCGCAGTGAGGTCCCACATCTGTGCTGCCCCGGAGCGATGTCCGCACAGGAGAAGACGTCGCGGCCGGAGAGCCCCTTCGCACTCGACTACCACGAAACACGACACCGCTGACCCGTCCACTGAACGTATCGTGCATACTCTGAAACGGGTTTTGATTGATCGTTTTTGATCAAAATAAAATAACTATTTGACACAATGAAAATAACCACTAATGATTACATTTTACATTACTTCACAGATTATGTAAAAAAGTCCAAAAAACAAGAATTAAGGACACATAATATATTTATCACATTATAATGCTTACCGTTTACCATTGGACGCTAATCTGACGTATAGCGTGTCTGTATCAGGTACAACTTTCTGTATGAATATCTGTTCCTCGTCCTGCTCACCGTACGGCCCGCAGTCGTTGTGAGGCTGTGCTGTAGGTGCTTCTAAAGCTAGGACCTTGAAAGCTGCTTTCGGTGTGGTACCAGGCTGCGTCGATATCATTCCTCTAAAGCGTGTCACACGCCAGGACCTGACGTGATTGTATTCGCTGCATACAGATATCAAGTAGTTCTCCGATAGCGAAACCTGAACATAACACCATATTAATAGCTCTTCTTGAAATGTTTTTATAGCAAATTCTTGCAAATAAATTATGTTGAATTTTTTTTGTGGCACGACTAGGATGAACCTGTAACTTTCTTAATATCAGCAGCAGTTGCTTTGAGATGTCATACATAGACTCGTTGCTAAATGTATCTCTCTAAATTTATATGGAATTTTCCATTCTTAAATGTCAAGAATAAAATAGTATAACTTTACACAAGCCGACCTTAGTGACGGGACTCTGATGGACAGTGAACGTCTGGAACAGCTGTGGTCCATGACCCACGGTCTCCGGATGCTGTACTATCACCCTGACAGACCCATATCTCGTGCCGTAAGCTATTTCTATCCAGTTACCACATAAATCTAAAAAAATATACAGGGCGCGATTAATATAATCTATATAGTACCTAGTATTAATATGTTAAATGTTTAATACTAGTTTTTCCTTGCGACTTTGTTTGCTTGGACATCAGTTTTGAGTTCAGAGAGACATGATTCTCAAAACAAAATATATTGTGTTCTTTTTGGGATCAGCATTCAATTTTGGATAAATGTATAGTCTATTACTATGTGTACTTACTCGTTTTCGGTGTTAAGTAAACAGATATTGCGGTGATGGGCTCCTGATTTGGATCTTTATAAAGCTGTGTCACCAGTAGATCGTTGTCCTTCATTCTGAGAGGGAATTTTTGCATGTCTAGAAAGAAAATTTCTCTATTAGCCCTTCAATGCAAATAATATTGGATAGCATTTTTACAATGTCGTCCAAGTGCAAGATTTATCTAAGGAAACTGTTTTATTTTGGCTTAATTATAGGAAATCATATTTTTTAAATTGAGAATAGTAAACACAACTTATCTCAAAATAGCTGAACACTGAACTGAGAGATAGCAATCCAGATTTCTGATGATATCAACAAAATTTCATTATCACCAATTTCTACTATAGTATATAAAATACAGTTATGAATAAGTAAGTTAACCTGACAAGTGAAAATTTTTAACCTATGTAATTGATGGCACCAGTGGCTGTTCCCAATAACAGAAAGGAACCGGCAGTATCATGTGTGGTGAGATGTGCTACATCTTGAGTCTGCCAGTGTTGGGTACTGGTGTGCCATACACCTGCTTTACTCCGACTGCCCGGCCCGCTTAATGCCACTAGTTGTGGTCCCACAAACAGTAAATGTTCCACTCGCACCCCAAGGTTGAAGGTGCCTAAAACATTTAATAATGTCTGTATAATTTCCAATTTATAATCAAGATTGATTTTAGGACATGACTTGGTTATGTTTTATTCTTTTTTGTAATGGTAATTAATTTACAATAACATAGTTACTACATACTCAAATAGACAACTTAATTATATCCAACATAGTAATAGCATTATGTATTGTTTTTACCTATTAAATTTCGCCTCAATGGTTCAGTGTGGGTGGAGAAAGCCCACAACCTGACAAGTGGTCCACTAGCGATTCCCAGCATCACATCAGTTCCTGTGGAGTTGCTACCACTAGAGGTCGCGCCACCTGTCTTAGCGTTGAGGGCAATTCGTTCTATTGCAGAATCTTGCACTGGAGATTGGAAAACTATGTACCAACCACAGGAATCTGTCAGTCTAGAAATATATCGATTTTTTTAGATATGAATAAATTATTAATATCTATTACACATTATGCATGTGTATACAAAATAAGGTAATTATAAAAATGGAACAAGAGAAAAGTTAAACATTTATTGAAATATGTATAAAAGTATACAGAATCAGTATAAATAAAGGCAAAAATTTGATATAAGCTATTAGTATTTCACCTGTAGCCAGTAACAAAATGTGTGTAAGCCACAGCAATCCAGTTATGATGTGCTTTTATAATTAGCACTTTCATATTATCCTGCCAGGTGTTAACTGCAACAATTAAAATTATTTCACATGTAGGACATCATATTATATATAGTATTTTCTTCAGACCCGGCTGATTTTCTATTGAATATTTTTTTACATTATTTTGATTTCACTTCACAGAGTTCGTATGACATTTAGATGTAAAAACACATTCATAATAATTCGATTTGCTAGCATCAACAAAAGAAATATGAAATAACTCTTGAAATGGTTAAAAAATTCTACATAATATATAAAATACTTCACAAGTCATTTTATACAGTCGTACATGTTAGAACAATAAATAAAAATATCTTTTTCATAAAGCTTTTCACATTTAAATTATTGTGGCTGGTAAAAATATATGGTATTGAAATACAAGAGGTTTGAGCATAGTACATGTTTTAAATTGCAATACGTATTAATAATTTTATCTGTAAATTTATTTGCTTAATCTGCATAGTAGATTAATAATTCCAACCACAATCGTTGTTTGTAAATGTATCTATTTAAATAAAATGTGTAGCTACCTTCAGGTGGACGGAGTCCTTTGTGACTATCAGTATTGCCAAGAGAAGCCGCTCTTGAATGACCTCTACCACATCGACTGAAAGTAAAAGGTTATCAAAGTCCAATAAAAAGTTGTAAAAGCTTTTATTACTCTTAACAAACAATTAAATATGCCAACCTTAATTGGTCCTGTGATGGAATCCTTCCTACCGCTCGTAAATCTAATGAAGAGTTACGTGAATGGGTCCTGTTAGCTGTTACTTCTGTGTTAGATGCAGTAGAATTCTTTCTAGATACCGTTCCACATCTTGAAGTACTGCCGTTTGGCAAGGGACCATTTACTGGAAATATAAAATTTATAATAATCACATATAAAACATTTATAGATTATATAAAAAAAAGATACATGACACAATGTGATCTTAAGCCTGACTATGGAATGACTGAAGTGAAAATATAATCAAGATTAACAAATCATAAAGTAAAAACATTAAGTCCATACACAAATTTAATAAGGTCATAAAAATTAAACAATAATATTTTATACTTGCATTTCCACATTAACAATATATTTTTTACTATACAGGATTAAAACATGCATATTCCTTATTATTTTTCAATAGGGTTCTATTATTCCAAGGAGAAAGGGGTATTTAAGTCTAACCTAGTAAATAATCTAGATTATTAATGGTTTTTAAATAGTTAGGTCATATTTGTATATATCAAGTATTATAAATATGTATGTCCTTATTGTACTTACATGGTGGTGGAAGATATCCATGGAAGAGAACATCCCCACATGACGAATGGTTCATCTCATCACACAATGCCAGTCTCCTGCTTAGAGGAGTGATGCCAAAGTAATCACATTCATGCCTCAATGCTCTAATGTTTACGTTATTTAGATCTATATCTCTTGTGCGTAAAAAGTTGAGAATGAGACCGAACAGATTCGGATCTCTATCTATAAATATAGCTCCAGTTTCATCCCGCACCGTAGGTATGCGACCGCTGAGTAGAGCCGTAAAAAATGTATCTGGTACCCATGTCAGAGTATGCCATGAAGTTGAAAATCTTAAATTATATAGAAAAATGGAAATTCCGCCTTAGAAAGCTTTATCTAAAGTGAAATCGAAGACACATAGCAAATTAACTTCAAATTTACAATACCTTGTACCGCCGATGTTTAAGTTGACGATTTCCTGATAGTTAGACATTTATATTGCTATCAACGTTGTTAAAATTAAGACAGTAAAAAGTAAACGATAAACATGTAATTTATTTATATTTCACTTTCCAAAATAATCCATTACAATGACATTTGACAGTTTATATCTGACAGTTAAAAAAATATCAGAGATTTATTTATTATAGGACATTGGCAGAATAGGTCTTGTACATTTCTTGCGATAAATGAAAATTTTATATATGTTTTAATAATTGCAATACAATGAAATTCGGTTACCTTCTTGGTAACTTATTTGCTCTTACTTTCTAAATATATGACTTCAACATAATAAAAAAGAAAATATATATAAAAGGTATGTTGAAATACATTAAAAATAACACATAAAACACTGGTTGGTTGTTTAAAACATAGCCTTAATCCGTTCAAAGACGTGCACAGTATATTCTGAGAGTGTATTGTAGAATGGACGAGATACGGGACTAACTTTTAAACGAAATAAAATTTAACGGCCGCGACTGAAGTCACAATTAGAAACTTTTTTTAGTAGATTTAAAACAACACAAATTCAATTAGATGCAAACAGAGGATGACATAAAACTTAAAACACTGCTAACCAATAATTAAAGACATAAACAATATTGATATTTTTAATCTGTATGCCGCAATCATATATAAGTTTTTTGCTTCTGGTAACCAATTTTAAAGAGAGACGTGTCCGTCAGCTAAAAGTCAATCAATTTCAATAGATATTCGTATTCATGTTGAATTGATGTATGATAAATCAATTATTGAATAAGTATATAGGTATTAATGCCTACCAAGATGCCGGCAGTGGCAACGGAGAATAAGGCCAATGTTCCTAAAAAAGGGATATTTAACAACACGACGGGCTTTAGCACTCTTATTACTGTTACAGTTTTGTCATTAGCTTGGTTGGCCGGTTTTGCTTCCCGGCTTTTTGCTGTTATTCGTTTTGAAAGTATTATTCATGAATTTGACCCATGGTAAGTCAAAAACAACCTCATAATGACACTTCGACAGAAACTTTTCAAGACCATTTCATCTACCAATTGACTATTACAGGTTCAACTACAGGTCTACCGCGTATATGGTACAGCATGGGTTTTATAATTTTTTGAATTGGTTTGATGAACGTGCCTGGTACCCCTTAGGTCGCATTGTGGGGGGTACGGTGTATCCTGGTCTTATGATCACTTCAGGAACCATACATTGGATCCTTCATACGTTAAACATACCCATCCATATAAGAGATATCTGTGTTTTCCTTGCCCCTGTTTTCAGGTAAGAATAAATAACAATTGTTACTTTATTTATACTGTAAAAGAAAATAGGTAATTAAATATAACTTTAAAAAATTACAGTGGCCTTACAGCTATAGCCACCTACCTTTTAACCTCAGAACTTTGGTCTAGAGGTGCAGGATTGTTTGCTGCATGTTTCATAGCTATTATACCAGGCTACAGCAGCAGATCTGTGGCTGGTAGTTACGACAATGAGGGCATTGCCATATTTGCGTTACAATTCACATACTATTTGTGGTTGAAAAGCATTAAAAGTGGGTCAATATTTTGGTCGATTTGTACAGCATTGTCTTATTTTTACATGGTAAGTTACTCTGTAAATTATGTGATAATAAATAATATTTCTTTCAAATAACTTTTGTATAATTATAGAGAACATAAAATTTGTTTGTTTGATTCTTGGTGGTTATGGAATTTGAATGTTTGGATACCAAACATATTGTTAAGGTGTAGTTAAATATTTGAAAAAATATTTATCTGATAAAATAAACAACAATATTTCATACCCTTACTAGTTAAATACATTCTTCTTCTTTGCCTCTTCCCATGTTAGGTGGGGTTGGCTCTCCTTATCTATTTATGCCAGGACAATCACTTGGGGATCAGTCAATTGGGACTTCTTAACTATATTGACCAAACTAGTCCACCAAGTCAAGGGGGGCCGACCCTTACTAGTAAAATAGAACAAAGTCAAAATATTTTGCTCTTTATTTCAGTTTGTCTCTTCAAAAAAAATTTTTTTATTCATATAGATTATCTTGTTCCATATTCTTAACCCTACTAGAGGTTCTAACTAGTTTGATCATAATAAAGTTAGTTTAGAATATTGCTAAAGTATTTTTTTATATATGTTAGAGACATAGTATGAGCGATGACACAAAACTTCTTATCAACTCTTTCCTCTCTTGGTCTTTCCAATCAGTTGTGTGTCGTCCTAATATATTGTATTACGGAGCAGGAGGTTTACAGGTTAATATATTCATACTGTTTTTAGGTGTCAGCATGGGGAGGTTATGTGTTCATCATCAATTTAATTCCACTTCATGTGTTTGTGTTGCTGATAATGGGCAGATTCTCACAAAGGTTGTTTGTAAGCTACTCTGTGTTCTATATAGTGGGACTGCTTCTGTCCATGCAGATACCGTTTGTAGGTTTTCAACCTATCCGCACAAGTGAACATATGGCAGCATCAGGTGAGAGATGTTTTTGAACAAATATTTATCATCATTTGTTTCATAGATACTTTTGAACAAATATTTTTTTTAAGAAATGTTTACCAAAATTTGTAACATTTTAATATAAAATATATAAACTTTATTTATATGTATATATTCTAAAATGAATTGCTAACGTTTAAAATGTTTTTCTTAGGGGTGTTCGCCTTGCTTATGGCAATTGGTGCTCTGAAGTATTTACACAGTCTGAATCCTAAAGGACAATGGAAGCAGTTGTTGATCCTGGGTGGTTTGTTCGCTGCAGTAACAGTGTTCTTGGCTGTAGTTCTTCTCACATATATGGGAATTATTGCTCCTTGGAGTGGCAGGTGGGATGAATTGGCTTATTTAAAATTTTGTTCTACAAAGTTCAGTATCTAAATTAGCTAATGTTATCTATGAAAGTAACTCAATTTGTTTTGATAATTGATAACGCAGAAGGCTCAATTGCATCTTTTTTTGAGTTTTAAAAATCTCTTTTTGTAGATTTTTTTAAATAGCTGTTATGTCCCACTTATTACTTTGAAAACTAAATAGTTTTGTAAAATACTATGTGTTTATTTATATATGTATGTGATATGTTATTATTATATTACTTAAAGTGCATTTCAATATGTCATTGTGATAAACTTATTAGAATTGCAAATTACATTTGTGTTATGGGCTGACGGCAGAGTAACAGATGTGTTGTAATATGAATAATCCTATAGACATTGTAACATATATTTGTTATGATCTTACAAGATATTAAAGAATTCATCTATTAATTTTTGAGAAAATTTTAGGTACTAAACTAATTAGTTTGTGGTGTGGGATAATAAAAAATTTATGTCTACATTATATATATATATACATTTAATGTAGATATAATTTTACTTCCAATATTTAATATATGAAAAATAGAGGTTTTAAATGATTTTTTAAAAAAGAAAACAACAATATAAATAATATTGTAGGTTCTACTCTCTATGGGACACAGGGTATGCCAAGATCCATATCCCTATAATAGCCTCAGTATCAGAGCATCAGCCGACCACATGGTCATCTTTCTTCTTTGACCTTCACGTTTTGGTGTGCACCTTCCCTGTAGGATTGTGGTACTGCATCAAGAATGTAAATGATGAAAGAGTATTTGGTTAGTGTTTAACATATTTTATGATAAGCCTTAATATTAAATTTTATGGTGGTGTTCATTTTTAATTATTTGTTAACTTTACATTCACTCTATCAATGACGTCTATTATGAAAATTGAATTTATTCATAAAAAATATGAACATTTGCTTGATTGTTCATTTTAGGGATTGGAATTCCTATTCATCTATCATTTATGAATATAAATACTACTATAATGTTATCAATCAATCAATCAATCAACCAATCTATCAATCAATCAATCGATCAATCAGTCAATCAATCCTGATGCAATCATAATTATATTAATTGTGTTATATCTTCAGTGGCGCTATATGCCCTATCTGCGGTTTACTTCGCTGGTGTGATGGTTCGGTTGATGTTAACTTTGACGCCGGTGGTGTGTGTGCTGGCTGGGATCGCCTTCTCCATACTACTGGACTTGGTGCTTAGAGAGGATGAAACACCAGCACCGGCACAGGACAGCGATGATAAGAACTTGTATGATAAGGTCATTATAATAATTACACCCTATACATGTGTCAACATGATAGGTGGCATTTTTATTATATTGTTATTATATTTACACCCTGTATAATATGAATGTATGAGGAAATTTTCATGTATACTGTACTTAATTCTCTTATTAATATTAGTAATATAATCATTGTATGTGTATATATATGCTCTACAAAGATAATAGAATAATCTTTGGATTTCTATAGAATAAATATTGGGTTCCCTTTACTGTATTACAGAGCAATATTACCCTATAATATAAAATTAATTAATTATTCAGTTTTCATATCTATTATTAATTTATATATATCATTGATTACCGGTTTTTTGTATAGTAATATTTCGAATAAATAACATTTCAGGCTGGTAAATTGAAAAAGCGGACCCCAGAGCCGGTGGCAGAGACTGGATTAGGTATGAATGTACGATCTGGTACACTCATAGCATTCATGATACTTTTGATGTTGTTCTCTGTTCACTGCACCTGGGCTACCTCCAACGCATACTCCAGCCCCAGCATAGTGCTGGCCAGCTATGGTAATGATGGGTAAGCATCTTATCAGTAATATTTACATTACATTGAACTATTCCGTGTCCATTATAAAAAGATGTTAACAGCTCGTAGAACATAATTATTTATCAAAAAATATTCAAGCCTCAGTTAGTGTGTCAGAATTCTATACTATAAACTCTATTTTCCATCTGAGTATTGAACCCATTCACCATTCTGAAGCTTATTTTGAGCATATATATATATATGCTCAAAATAAGCTTCAGAA
>DVQP01002298.1:0-12904 GCA_018231745.1 Danaus eresimus
TTGTATGTATGTATATAATGTAATCGTTTTAAAGAAATATAATTAAAAATATGATTGGCTTTTATAAAATACTACAAGCACTGGCAGCTATAAAGTCGAGACATTTTCATATATTTTTTCTTTGTATGTTCAGAGTCAATTAAACAGCCTCTGATAGCAGTCATCGGTCCAATAATCTAAGTAGATCCAAAGTGTACTTTAAATAGCCTTTGACTATATAATGTATATTAATTCCTTAACAGTAACGCGCCCCTAAATAGGCTCCCGTTCTGTTCTTGTCGTATTAGTGGTCCAATATAACCGCTTTGCATTCCCTTGAATTCCCAATTACCCGCCTTATTGGGTCGGCCGCTATTGTGGCTTACGTTTAGTTAGCGGATGGCGGCCTACAGACTATCATACATAAATTCGACGTTTCGCTCTTAAAGCCGTTTTAAATATTCATTTTAATGTAATTTATACTTTATTATAAGTTATTATGCTGTTTTATTTCAAATGTTGGAATAATTTTATGATAAAATTATTGATAAGTAGTTCTGTTGGCTTTTTTATTAAATGCCAAATATTATTGATACCAAACAACTCCTGTGTTAACTTGTATATTTCCTCGCTTCCGCATATATCCTATCAATGGTAGTTTCTAATAGTATGAGCGATAATGCTTTGTAAATCCTCTACCACATTTCACCCTAACCCATGACTCGGTCTTAACTCGCGCCTTATTTGGCTTCGCCGCTATTTTGTGACAATTAAACCTGGTATCACGAGCCCTATTACCATTCGTAAACCTGCTTTATTAGCGATTAATTTTGTTCATACTTAGGACACCTTTAATGCGAGTTTACGGTGAGCCTTATGGTCGGGGACTCTGTCCCTTGATTTACACCTACAGTTCTAAATCCGATTCCCGGCAGAGACATTTATTTTGATAAAAATTGCGTCTCGAACGTACACCTGTATCTTTTCACGCCACAAATGAGATTACAGCACGTTGTATTAAATCTCTGCCAAGCAGTGATCGACGTCACATAGGTTTTCGTGACCAAAATTAAATAATATAATATATTTCAGAAATATATTGACGCCTACTTAATTTCTTCTTAATTTGGCATCTGATAATTTATGTTTATTGGGATAGATTATTAAGATGTCATTTCAAAAGCTTATATAGGATGACGACTTGTAAAATGTTAAATGTCAGTTTCCAATCAATATACTGATACGGAAATATTAACTTAGAATTAACATAATCGGTAATTTTCACTTCACATATGAAAATCCTTGTGATCTTTACAAAAAGGGATTATAGTTTAAAATGCCTGTTTAAATTGATACATACTTTTATAAAAGGTAATTAAAGACAGCGAGAATGGCTTCATGAGCCGAACTATCCACGTTATATAATACACAATGAACAAAAAAATAATCAATTTAATATTAGTGATGAAACCTTACAATTATTCCGAGTATCAAATCGAATAGCCACAAAGCAATAAAGGTAAATTGATATTTTAATGATAAAAATTATAATAAATATATATGTATATAGGATCGTAAAATATGTCAAAATATATTTTATGAGTGCGGCGATTGTTTATCTTTATGTACGTGATGATTTAAATTTTTATTATCTGCGGAGTGAGTTTTCATTAAATCTTTATGCCTTTGTACTGGTTAATGTGCATTTCTTTTATTTCCAAGGAGGATCAACTTGCAAATAGGTTTTGTTTAAACAGAAATTTTAGAGTATCCGTCGGTTGGCATGTATGGAAAAAAAGGTTATAATTTACAGACATTATTCGTATAATTTACTTTTATTAGTGTTTTAAGAAACTGTTTTAAATTAACATTGAATTAAATGAACGCCGACTACAGAGAGCCACTGTTTTTAATGGATGTAAAAAAAATTAATGTCATTTTTATTCTTACTCTGGCTACCGTCTCGTTTTATATATTGTGATATGAAATAGTCTTCATAATATAACATCTAAGCCTCGTTGTTCGAAAATCCTAATCCGAGTGTTTTTTTATATAATCATCATACCCTTTTTTATTCAATTTCAGAATTAGGCGGCAAAGAACCGACAATGACACGGGCTGACCTATAATTACCCCTCCCCCCATCCGCAACCGAAATTACAAAACCAACCATTAACTATCCCAGGATTATAAAAAGCCCGGAGAAAAAATACACTTCTGCTTGCACCAATGGAAGTGAGACCGCTCCTGATATATTAATATGAACTCTACATTTAATGTTATAGGATTTATATTTGACTGTTACTGTGTATAAAAATCATTACAATGACGCAACAACTTCGAGACTAATTTAAGTCTAGACCTTTGTGGTTGTTTTAACCACACTTCTATATAAAATTTAGGATACTACGAACAATATATGTATATTATTTTATTACGTTTTTAATAAACAAGTCAAAATTATCAGTTAAAACGATTTCGTACGCGTACAATTAAAATTTCGTAGGTAATTGTTATTTGACGATAATTGTCGGATTATTAAAATAGTATTGTATAATATAGCCGGCCATCAGCTCCGAGTTAGAAAACTTTGCCGATAAGCAATAAAACATAGATTAGTTAACGACGAAACGAGTTTATTTTGACTTACGCCTTATACGCTCTTGGTTAAAGAATTTTTGAGTGTTGATGAACGTCCGAGACGTTTGATAAATAGGTTCAAACGCGGCCATTTAACAATGAATATTCGATCAGAGTTCATCATGAACAGAAAACTCATTGCAACATGTTTAAGCGCGTATTTTAATCCCCAAAATAACAAATACGTACAAATATGTGAGAACACGTGAATGATGTGAAATATATAATGAAAAGAGTTTCGTTTCGACGTTGTTGAGCTAGGTATGTTAATAGGTGGTCGAAATCCGTTGCCTTATAATTTAATACGTATTACGACCGGGTTCCGGCGGATAATGACGCCCGAAAAAAAAAACATAATGACGAATTGCATAGACGGCTTATTTACAGATCTTTATTATGTTCTCGGCTAAGAATACATTGTTAGTAGGTACATTATATTTTATTTTTATAGAATAAAACGCTCTGTAATGTACTTATGTATAGTTTATTTCATATCATTTTAACCGAAAAAAAAAATAAACGCAGATAGTTTTTAAATTTTCATTTAAATTCTTCCTTCACTATAATCAATATACGTAAAAAAATTTGAGTGAAATAGTTTTTTTTTATTTTATTTCACAATATAAACGCGTGTTGAACATCCCGATGTAGCTAATGTTAACTTGATAATAATTTTTCACAAATGACGACCGACGCCCACACTTCCAAACCGATGGTTTTTCTAAAATCCTTACCCAGAAACATAATGCGACCGTAACAATCACGTAATTCTCTTATAATGATAACGTTAACAGTATAGTTACCATGATATTTAATTTTGATGGAAATAAAATTAATATGGGGACATATAATAGGAAGCAAAGAGTTGAAAAAAAAACTACATATTTAATAAAACGGTTTCTGGATTGAAATTTTATATGCTGAGAAAATATGAAAGTCGGAGTGACTCACATACATGATTAAATGAATAATAATTCTTTTATGACTTGTTTAATGATTATTTATAACAAACGGTTTCCTTATCCTGTAGGAGAGGACGAGTGGACGGTCCTTAGAAGATGGGTTTATTACTTCGGAGAAATTAATTTAAAAATATTATAAGGAAGTAGGGAATTCTTGACGGCTGACGGCCGCAGTGACTTCGAATGGAAAGTATATTGAGTATTAGATAAATCCCTCACAAAATAATGGTGAAAATTAAGTTGATATTTACATAGCCATATTTGCAAAAAAAACAGTACTCTAATTACATACGAGTACATGCTTAATGGCCGTATAAATGTTCAAACAATTAAAATTTTCATTCAAATTTTCTGACAAAAAATATACTTTGTGAACTTTTGAGGAAATAAGACACGAGGTAGAAATAGCTCCTATTTCTTCCTTTCAACAAATATCCAGCACTCCTCTATATTGAAGACTATTTTGGTCTGAATATTATACTAATTTTACACATTATTCGCTCGTAAATACAATTACGCTATAGTGATTAAATAAATCTATACAAACAGATAAAATCCAGGCACAAATGACACAAACGTCAAGTAAGTTATCATAATCTCATTAGTTATGATAACTTTAAGGAATGCTGTGAGATCATTGAATAACAAACGAGAATCTTGTAACATAAACTGATAAAGCTTTTTGTATATTAAATACAATTTTTTTAAATTACACTTGTTCACGTATTATTCGGTCTGAAACATACAATTTGTGTGTTTACTTTAATTCAGGTATCGCGTGACGGGGTGTCGTGTCGATGATTGCCTCATTTCTGGACCATCCCTAATTATCAGTCATTTGTTGTCACCAGATTTATCTAGATGACGCCTGTTATGTGCGCAACGTTGTTATGAAGATGAGATCGTAATGTGCAATGTGATTTGACACAGCGGAAACAATTATTTTAACGCGGTTTATTAAAGTGTCTTATGTGATGTTAACATTTTATGAAACCCCATGTTAGGGTATTTGAAAAATGTTCCCATCTGTTGTAATGCTGCAAAACTTTCCTATATCGATTTTTTTATGTTCGAGGCGTTCCATTCAAAAGTACGTTAACACCGTCATTTGTATCGCCAACATGTAACTTAGGATTCGTCACAATAAAACTATTATGTGAATAAATTTTTTCATAAATACACATAGTTACTTGACCGACGCGGACGTTTACGAAAACATCTAATTGATAATTGTCAAAAGACCGAATAATTAACAGAAAATCGATGATATAGTTAAATTGTGTGAACTTCGACAAACAAATATATATTTCGATACGCCGTTTATATTTTGTAAGTATAAAATCCATGGGAACCTAATAATTGCCCGGCAATCAGGGTCTAACGGTAAAATGGATGGATTTCTTTTACAGCATAGGTTGGAACGTTTTTGTTCCGGCTACATATAGAATGCCTCTCTCATGTTTGTAGCTACGCTGATAGCCTTTCTTGAGATTAACTAATGGCGTATAATAAAAGTTTTACTACTTTTAAATTGTATATTTTATGGCACAGGTGTAATTATTTTCTTCTGTATTGACTTTTATTTTCGATCGTTTGAGATTATTTGATAATAACCTACATGTAGTCCTGATCTGTGATCGGAAATATATAATTTATGTTATACTATATGAATAGCAGAGTAAATAATGTGAGCTGTGCGTCCCTTCTTTGTATATCATTGAGTTGGATGATTAAAATTCTTATACATAAATTTTGTATTTACGATCGGCTAGATGAATGCTCCATTATCAATTCGTTGCACTAGATGTGTTATCAATACGGACGCTGTTATTATTTAATTGCCACTAATTGCCCAACACTGTTGATGAACACAGAATAACTCCGAATAAACTGCACTACCTTTATACATAAGTATATAACATAAAGAATTTTATATAGAACATAGTATTATGTTATATTTATATATATATCATATGATAGTGTCTGTCTATTTAGGTAAATGTTTTTATAAATCACCTATCCTCTTACGTCCTCGGGTTAATTAATTACGTGTTATTTTTTCAGAGAAAAACGTCTTAAATGAATACTTTATCTCATGTACTCTTTTCTATTCGATTAAAAACCGACAGATTTTGTCTATAAAAATATGACAATTTAATAGCAATTGTGCTACAGTTTCCTGATGCAATGATCCCAACGTTACGTGTGCAGGCAATCATTACCAGCGACGTCCTATCAATCCTAAACCATGGGTATTGTGATGGCTATTGACATTAACTGCTTATAAACCCGGTAAGCCTGTCACTGCTTTATGGTTTTACATATTTATAGGCTTCCAGGCTAATAGTTTCCATGATGTTATAGAGGGAATTAAATATTTGTGGGTTTTAATCCATGCAACTATATTTGGGCTGTACGCTATGTTTTAAATTGTTTTCAGATATGTCATAATAATATATTATTCTCCCTTAAGCTATGAAAGGATATGCAAAGCGGTTTTATTCTGTTTTTTTACATATTTTTACCAGTATTTTATTATTTTCCGACATAACATTACCTCTTTTACCATTGTTGATTACATTCTATAAGAAGACTCCTGTATATGAATGTTGAGACATGTGTGTGTTTGTATTTTGTAATGATAATTTCTCAGTACACGTTCAAACGAGATAACCCTATATAAAATAGGGTGTGCCGTAAGAAACGCAATTGTATGAACAGACATTTGCTAGTCCGTTAGCCCACAGCACCCAACAATGCACTGTGCTTATACACGATAAAACATCTACCTCACAATAATTTGATTTCTAGGACACAAACAATACGAACCGTATTTCTGTGAATCATTATTATTTATAGCCGTGAGGTGGTTCTAAGAAATTTACGAGGATAATCATAAGCGAGTCTATTTACACTGCAGACGTTTTTATGTTATATCTTAAAGGTAATTACTAAAATGTGTCAACAAACAGAACATCCTAAAATATGTCACTAATTTGTCTAAAATGACATATTAATAATATTTTATGTCCCCTTATATCGAATCTATCGGTGTTTCGGGGTTAGTTAAAATAAAATAAAACTCAAAAATGAAATTATATACTTCAATAATAATATTAACACTGGCTTCTATGATATTTCTTTAATAGTATATAATGAAACGGAATTATGCTTCAACATCTACATCTGAACTGAAATCACATATTTCTGAAGACGATATTTTATAAATTGGGTAATGTAATATAAAAACATCGAAATTTTCATGTTTTAAATACTCGAAAATAAGGAATTTGTCTCAGTGGCGATATTAAAAATGATGTTAAGTTTTCTAGGATCTATTTTAATTACCGTGTAACTTCAATTATACTCTTAGTTTACTGTAGTGTTAATAACGCCTCCCAATAAATACTTTAAAGCCCACTAAAAATTAGTAAAAAAGCCCACTAAAAATGAGTAAAAAGTCAAAACTTAATCAAATCACAAAATATATTACAATCCCTTTTTTTATAAAAATTAGTTTCAAGGTAATACCTATGAAGCTGTGAATAAATATCAATAATGTACCGTTTAAATTCAATACTACAGACTGTATTATGTTTCTAAGAAATTGTTTCTCAATTCATTTAATTCATTCACATCTATGTATTTATTCAACACACGCATATTTTTAATGCTATGTGAATTGTAAATATCCGTTACAGAAGATTCGTTTGACCTCTAAGCTGAACCAGCGCTTGCAGTATTTTAAGCTAAGCTACATTTCTATTATAAAAAGTTTCGAAACCCAAACTAGCAGACGATTATTTTTATACAATTTATAAGTATGTTACAGGCGTGATACAAAGAATTCCATCAAAGTTTCCGTCATAAATGCTTCATAATCTTAGTATTTTTTTAGGCTTTTACGTAACACAATCAATTTTATAACGGACAACAGGACTACTGAGACTTTCTACAGTAAATGTTAATTTATTTAAATAATAATAAAAAAGTAAATGGATAGAAAACAAAAATTGTACTCGCAATGAGAATTACTGTTTTCAAATGTCTTTTGCAACAAAAATACTAGCTATTTACCGCGCCTTGGTTCGCTTGGAAAAAGGAAAATATTCTTAACTACTTATTAATTATTTTATTTATCTGCTTTAGGTACGTGACGTTATCATTAGTAATTAATTTATTGGATGTAGGATGATGTTAGCTAGCCTCTAGTCTTATTCGATAATAATCTATGTAGCACTCAAAGCATTGTTGAAATCAATCTACTAGATTTCGATATTAAGGCGTCGTAACATTATTTTTCTTTACAGTTATAAACTCAGATATGAAGTAGGTGGTTATTGGTTGTATTGATAATAAAATGTATTTGTCAAAGCTCGCTGGACATACGCCATTCTTTTGATATTAGCACATTAAAGTCGTCTGTGGCAACCAATCCTCAGTTAAACGCCGAAGCAGTGTTTACATCGTAAATATTCACTACGTGATTGATATATCAATCAGTTTGTACGGAGTTTTCATCTAAATTGTCTTATTATAATACATTTATTATATTTCCTTCAAAACTACTATTATTTTATATTAAGCCATGCCATCATCAACTCTAATGATGGTTATTATTAGGATTATTTTTCTTTGACCTTTAACACAATAAAAAAATCATAAAAAAACTCATTCACAAAACGTAAACTACTGTGTACCTCATGTCCTTAAGGTTTTTTATATAGTATACTTTTTAAAATATTCAATGGAAAAGTGAGTTGTGATAATTTTTCTTTAATATAAAATTTTAATACCGAGCGTCAGTTACGGAGGCACTATTAATCTAACCACAATCGACCACTTAGAGACCTTACTCTACGTCACTTATTGGTATGTCACTCACTGACAGGGTAGTTGGATTAATGAATTTTGCTATTCAATACAATGACGTACAGGGTGACATTTGAATTTAAACCTTATTGTTGGTTGGTTAAAGTTTATTTTGATGGGCCGGTGGGTGCATGTTGGTACTAAGTGGCCGGCGCATACTTTAGCTTATCGTTTTCACGCGGCGGTTCGTACCGTTTGTAAAGTAAGGTATTACGGTTCTGTTAATGAAGCTCTAAGAATAAATCAGTCCCTAGGTTCACATATGTCTGAAACAATCGGTAAAACTAGCTGGCATAACTAACGTTAACTTTTAATTGAAATAGAAAGTTGTGGGGCAGAATTTAATTAAGAAAATGATCCCTTTCGATCTTTCTATGTGTGTAGGTTTTATTGTTAGAAATTTTTCATCTCATATTCATTTCAACTACATTTTAATTCACATATAGATCTAATAGAAATCTTTGAAGAAAAAGCCCTTCAATTTTATTAAATATTTGTAGTGTTTGATAAATTTAGTTTAAAACATTTTGTTTTTCTAATAAAACCCTTCGTCTTTCCTTTTTTTTAAAGATCTAAGCTCAAAAGCATGTATTCGCGCAATTTAAATAATCCAGCTGATTGAGGGAGTAAGCCAATGCTTTAGAGGTGTCAAAAATAATATATCAGACTTCCATATCAGATTATTCACGGCCGTGACAAATGGTACGGGCCCATATATATTACAGATTTGCGTATTCGTTGAAGCATTGGACTTTTTTTTTTTACTTTTGGCAAATGTATTTTATTTTGAGACTCGATTGTAATTTCGGTTTAATTCTTTGTGCGACGAAAACTGCAATTTGGTCGATACAATATAGTGATCTCGGTTGATTCAATACCAAAATTTACATGTTTTAAATTCAGCTTTCCGTCTGTCATGTACCCTAATCCACTGGTAATCTTGGATTCCTTTCGACATATACTTAATTTAGGAGTGAATGGAACTCTAACTTCTAGAATATAAAGTAACGAATTTTATGAACTTGCTTTAAGATATAATAAATTAGACTCTTCTTGCCGAAATATATATATTATAAGCAGTAAACCTGCAACAAATTGGCAGTTTATGTCCGGCCGTCATAGTACCAAGTTTGGTAAAATTCTCAGATTTTCGATACATAACATTTTAAAGTCTTTTCAATAAACTTAAATTGAATTGTAGAAATATGTCGAAAATCGACAAGTCAAGATATTTTTAAACCAAAGATTTCTTTGTGTGTATAAAACGTATTTATACGAAACCGTATATTTATTCAAGCAAAAATAAAATTGTATAAATTACGTACAAAACAATTTTATTTCAACAGACGTAATGACATTTAAAAGAAATCTCATTATGTATAACAAATACACTAAAAGTATTTCTAAAACAGCTGATAATTTTTTTCTAACAACACTGTTATCTGTCTCTAATGTAGTCTCGAATCAAATTAACGCGATTTAATTAAATAGAACCTTCTGTAGCTATTAATGGAAGGCTCCGATGATATAGTGTTTTACCGTACCATCTGACAACAATAAAGAACCCACCCGAAGATAAACATACATCGCCGGTAACGTAGAATATCTCTACACTATCAGTAATGGTTATTTTTCAATGTACGCCAAACATGACGATGCCATCGGAGGCTTTATAGGATGAGAACACTAATTATGATTCTATGGAGCGCGCGGGGTGTGGCATTCCGTTAGTGCGTTGAACTTTGTAAAGAGTCGTGAATATCGTAGAGGTTACGCTTGATTAAATATATTTAATATTCGATTCAAATGTCATGTTTCTGTTTTCGTTTCCACAATTAACATACATCATAAGATTATGTCAAATCATCTATGTATTTGATTGTCACTAAAGTAATTTTAAGAATAAAAACGCCAATTGCTGATATCAGGCAAAAGTAATATCCAAATTTGTGACGCACTGAAACAATTTTTTTAACGATTTAAATTGATATCGTAATTGATGTCTACTAACGAACTGTCTTCTCTATTATTTTTTAGTTCTATGGTCTCGTCTTAGATGACGTACGCTATCAGAGCATAAGTAAAATGTGCTATCTTATGCCATTTCATACAAGTTTAACAATTTATACCGCATTCAATTGTATTGTGTGTTCATTGTGGTATGCGCAGAAATATTTTACGAGTATGTAACCATTTTGGCCTTAAAAATGTTGTTCCATATGACTTAACTTATTTTTTTCCATTATCGAAGTCTATCAGTCTGCCCTCTGCCGTCTTCGTCAAAGTAAAATCTATAAAGAGAAGCCTTTAAATTAATTCGGGGTTGTTTCTGCACAAAAATATATCTTTTTTAACTAATTAAGTTATCGTTTTTATAGAACAACTATTTTATTATATTAACTTTGGTGTTAATAATAATAGTACTAAGATAAATTACTTTTTTACAATATTTCTTTGTCACACGTCAACATTTCTTCGGTTCGGTTCGTGTTTATTCTTACTTATCATATTATCTTAATGTTTTATTTTTTTTGTGTCGTTCGAAAACTAATTTTTATTCATTTCAAATAATTTTTTCTATGTTGACGAAAAAACCAAATGATATGGGCATACGAAGTTGTTTCGGTATTCATTTGCAACATAACTGATGATAATTTGACTATGAAGGCTGTTTAAGATAAAGATAATGGAAGTACGTAATACATTTGTACATTTGTTACGTACCCACATATGAGAGATGGGGCAGATCTTCGGGCGTCTGTGTTCGTAGTCTTAGTGATATATTATATTTTATCTGACCAGTGACGGATGGACAAGATGTTATTCTGTATTCCAGGCAGGCGCTAATTGACTACAAGATAGAATTTTATTCGTAATTAACATGCCACTTGCCGTGTCTTTGTTCGGTGTTATTGCGTTTAATGGCATTGCATTTAGCACTTTATGATAACTCTTTTCAATTAACTTTTATAAAGGCGATAATGAATATTGATTACAACAATATTTTAGTATTAAACCGGACCAGTTTTGATTCTAAGTCAGCTTATTTTTATTCTCTTTCGAACGATTTGAACATTTTATGTAGAAGTGAACCAGTATATTGAAAATGTATAAATCTTTTCTACTGTGTTGAATTCCTTTTAAATATGTCAAAATATGTTTTTTGTATTGAAACTAATTTCTCATGTCCTCTATATGTTCATACATAATTGATTAATGGTCTCTCGAGCAGTATATTAGTATTAAGTTTTTCTCATTCAACTACCGTGCTCGAACTGTACTGTATGGATGTTTTTACATGTTATTTTTTTTTTGGTTATAAATAATTCGATTCATGATCGATTTCGTGACCGCTTCCTAGCGATAGATCGAGATCTCGAGTTACTTAGTGGAGATGTTACCTTAAGGGGAACTTATAATGAATTTAGTTAGTGATGTAGCCAGCCCCGGCGCACGTTCGTTGCAAATTGCTTTAAATTAAATACCTTTTTACTGCCACTTTTACCGCGAACGGCGCCTTCGACTCACACTCACAGATTCATCTAACAAATCGATTATAACTCACGAACTAACTTGTTAACAACTGACAACTAAGCTAATATTAGATATTTGTTGATTTCTTTTGTTTTCTCTAAGAGTATTTTATGATTTATTCTGTGGTACTTGGTCTTAGTGTATGATGTGTGTTTCGTTTTGCCACTTGTGATAGTTTTACTTTACCGTATTAGACGTACAGAAATACGTTGAAAAATTATATGATAATTTTGGTATTATAATTCCTATATTTTTTTTCAAACGTTAAATTTTATTTACTTATAAAATATAAGATATTATTGAAAGCAAATTGCAGGGTGTAATTTTTGAATAATAATTTTGTTATTTTTTGTATCCGTTTCAAGTCAAACATAAAATTAATATAATATTTTAGCAATAAGATATGCCAACAATACAATAACCGAGATTAGTGAACCGTTTTCAATACGAAACATGATTGTCATTCATCATCATAAGCATTCACTTGGCTAACTTTTTGTACGCAAAAACCATAACGGCCAGCCAATGATTCTGCCTTTCACGTTAAGGCCAGGCCTCTTTCTTTTACAATTCACGTTAATTTATAAAAATAATAAAAGAATAAATAAAATGTAGAGACACTTGCACAATATCCGTATATTGTTTTCAATGAAATTGTCTTGAGTTATACTTATACAAATTATTTATGAAGTGACGCGGCCTTAATCTTGTTGCTGTTAAAGCATCTCACAAATCAATTATATCACAGATTAAATCAGAAACAAATTAACGTTACATACATATACATTCTTAAATTAAGGCCTCAATGGAATGTTATTGTTAATTAACTTAACAATAAAGTTCGTTTGATCTGAATAAATTGATGGATTCTTATAAAACAATTAACCTTAAAAAATCCATATATATATATATATATA
>DVQP01002299.1:0-12903 GCA_018231745.1 Danaus eresimus
TTATATATATATATGCCTTTAGCATGTATTATGAGTTTTAATTTTTGGGTGCAATTAGTCATAGCCGTTGTGTCAGATAGATACCACAGTGTTTTTCTCTCAATCCCTATTCTCCCTACCGAAAATGTCCATACATAGTTACTTATAATAAGTTTATATAAAGCATATAACATAAGTAGACTTAAATTCAATTTTCTCTAAAAACCACCATAAAACATGGATACTTGTTTAATATAATTTTTGGAAGTCTCTATCGAGTTCACCAAACTTCACACGAGACCGAACGCTTTGAAAAATAACAGACATTTACATTTATATATTATTTGTCGCACTGTAATCACTTCACGGCTGTTTTTAATGACTTCACCGTCACTTGACGCTTAGAGCAACGTTATGCACCGTCTGTATTAATTATATCATTTGTAGCAAACAAGTTTTGAATACCGGTTCTTCTTACTATATTTAATAAATATTTTTTTTGTGCTAATTCTATGAAATAGTCATAATAGGCCAAAAACATTTGACTGCTAGATAAACAAAAAAAAAATGCCATGCCATGTTTAAGCTGATCTCAAATTTCTGCAATTGTAGCCGCATTTATGCAGTAATAAGTCATTGTAAAATTTTGTGCCAAATGAAGAAAAATAGACTTATCTACACAAGTAGTAAGATAATTTTTCCTTTGACACTAATTAACTAATTCTATTTTTCTGGTATAGGGGCTACAACCCCCGCGGCGTCAGTTCACGGATCTGAAGACGAGGATGAAGTTGATGAAGAGAAAGAATTGGCTGAATTGAGAATCACAGACAACTAGAGATCAGATTTTTAATAAAATGCCATTCAAAATTGTCTCATAATAATCAATTTTTGGGGAAAACCCGTTCAAAAGTTGAAAATACCAACCAAGAATTAGAAAAAGTCTTGGGACTTTGGGGAATTGGTTCAAGGTCAGTCCTATCACGCTCATTTTAATTAAGCGAATATATAATAATATATCTGTATAAGCATTCATATCTTTGTATTTTTTTATATTTTTAAACATTTAAAGTTATACCGGCATATACTGAAAGTTTTGTTAAAATATAGTTAGGTGTTTGTCAAACTTTTTATAACAATATTATATGCGGTTTCCACAAACTAATAGATACAGAGAATGAGAAATATATATATAAAGGATTTGTCTGTGGCTTTGTGGATTTGTCAAATAATTAAATTCATGTTCGAAACCATTGAGTTTCTAAACGTTTCTTAACTGTCACATGCAGTGAAACAAGGACTTAAAGAAAGGTTACATATAGCTGTTTATAAATATTGCTAGTTTATGGTATAGCAAAAAAAATATCAAATTGTCTATTTATTTTTATAATCTGTATTGTTTATTGTATTAAATTTTATATATACTTCCTATAATGGTATTTGCCATGTAAAGTCTTGCCATATAAAAAAAAATTGTTAATATGTATTACAAGATACTGCAGCTCATAGAGACAGCTTCGTGTCATCATGTTTAACGTTTTAAAATTATATATAAGATAATTAATAGCAATAATCATTATTTATTAAGGTGATGTATTTTTATACAGAGTTTATTTACTCAGTTAGTATGATACTGCCAATTCATATGTTTATTATAATAAACCTTCATTTTTCTGTTGTTTAAAATTATTTATAACAATCTATTCCTTTATATACAAGCTGAATACATATTTATATGTACATATATAATTTCATGTCTTTCGAAATTCTGCGTCTGCGCGTGCGCCGATGACGCCGTGTGACGTCATTAGATCATGCCTTGACCACGCCCATTTGTAACAATTTTCTAATACTATATCATTACGAAAAAAGAAGGATTCAAATAATTTTTTTTTAGGATTTAGAAAAGAAAATACAACTATTTAAGTTTCTAATTGTATATATTTTGATAGAAATCTAGTCTTTTTTTAGAGCAACAATTTGGTACTTGTGTGTTTGACTGACAACTTAACCAAACAAATACTTGTAACATTATATTAATGGTGTCCAAAATGTGTCAATTAAGTAATTATGAAATTTTTTGTGTCCTTAATTAAAACAAATAATATGGACATATATTGAATTCCATATTTTAGCATCACGTGGCCTGAGGAGTTACGGGTGTTGTGATATCGGTAACTGTAGCTTTGGCTGCATCATCGCTGGTTGTTGTCCCATTAGTGCTGGCAACCTCGGTAGTGCTGGTAACCTCGGGAGTGCTGGATACACTTGGGGTTACAGAAGTTGGAGCAGCAGTGCTACTGCTTGATTGTATTTTAGTCGTTGTAGTCTCAGTACTTGTGTCGGTACTGTTGGCTACAGTAATATTGGCTAAAGTACTATTGACCACTGTACTGTTGACGACAGTGCTATTGACTATATTGCTGTTGGCTACAGTACTGTTTGCTACAGAACTGTTGGCTACAGTGCTATTGGCTACAGTACTATTGGCTACAGCACTGTTTGCTACATTACTGTTTGGATTTTGAGTAGAATTATTGTTAGGTGGAGGACTTTCAGTTGTAGTATTAGTAGTTGGAGAAGCAGTAGTCGATTCCGGAACAGGGTCTTTCTTCTTATCTATAGGATATGCGGCAGTTCCATCAGTAGGATTTGGTGTTGTGGCATTAGAAGAGCTTGGTGTTGTGGCATTAGAAGAGCTTGGTGTTGTGGCATTATTGTCATTAGTGCTAGTGTTAGTTTTGTTTAGTATATCTTCTAGTTCTCTATGTGTGTCGTTAACTGTGTTTGGATAAAATATAAATATATTTGTCACATGATTGCTATCCACAGCGTTCCCGTATATAGTGTGGGAATTCAGCTTAGGTTGAGTGTTATGGACGCTTGTATCATTTTTGTTTTGGTCCGGACTTGCTGTATTATTTGCTTTCATTGGAATATTTTTATCGGTACCATTATTCGCCTCTACCAGAGTACTGTTATTTGCTGTTTGGTTTTTTCCACCAAGATCTTTATTAGCTGTAACATTCGCAGCTTTCTGTTTCTCAATTTTAGCGTCAGTTCTCTTGCGTATTTGTTTTGCAACTTCTTTTTTCACGAGACGTTCGATGTTCTATAAAATAAGGAGTATTAATTACTATCAAACTTTAATATAAGATACGGGTAATTAATTTCATACCTCATTTAAGACTTCAATGTAAGCTGCTGTCCATTTTGTCAGCCATTGCCAAAATTCATCCTGAGGTCATAGAAAACAATTTTGAAAATCATTATTATTATATTTTAACATTCGCAGAATTCCTAAACATGAAATATATTGAATGCATTACGGAATCAAGATCTCATTATTTTGTGGTTCTAAACCGTTGATTAAAGTTATTTTTTTTATAACCACAAACTCTCTACCAAGACGATTATTTCTATGCATTTTAATGTATATCATCAAAATATGTGAAGTGTAATAAAACTTGGTTAAATATTTTTTTATATAAGAAGTGGTAAAGGAGCAGATGGATATTTGATGAAAGGTAGTCACATTCGGCCATGGACATCAGCAACATAAGGGATGTTGCGGATGTGTGCCGACCTTGATTGTGAAAGAAGGAGAGGAGAGAGAGGAAAAGAGAAAGGAAGACCGCCCTCTCACTCATCGGACGAAACCCAGTCATAAAAGACTGCTCCACGCCGATCTTCTGTGACAGGGTGGTACTTCCCTGAACGAGCCAGCCCATGTTCGAGCTGTAGTAAAGTGACCACAGCTAGACTCTACGACCTTCTAAAATCATATAAATAAAAAAAAAATCCTTACCTTTTTCAAAAGATTATCGAGAGCATCTTTCACAGCTTCATTATTACTTTTGTCGTCTTTTTTCTGATCCTGAGAAAATAAAATTGCAATTTTATTAAATCAAGCGATTTCTATTCCTTAGTTTAGAGGAAATTTATTATTAAATACGAAACCTGTAGAACATTCCGAGTCCGTATAATAAGAAACAATTTCTCTATAATTTACTTTTATCGCAAATACTGAGAAAGATGTAGTTTCTTTATGTTAAAAATATACATTGCTAAGATTTTTTCATTAAATACAATTTAGATGGTATTTGGAATCCTAAATTGAGAAAAATTATAAAGAGAAAATTTTCTACAAATTATCTAAGTTTTCATATAAATCATGTTTTAGTTATAAAATTGGTTCTAAAAATTGTGCCCAACATTTAGCTGATAAAGTAAGTTGGTACTAACGCCAAAGAAAAGAATTAATTGAGTTTTAATCGGGTCTCCTACCTTATTAGGGCTCTCAGTTACTGCGCTACTTTCGGTGGTCACTTCATTAGTTTTTACGTCATTTTCGTTTGGTTTGCTTTCTTTGACGACATTAGGTTGTTTCGGTTCCGGCCTCGGTTCAACGATTACAGGTCTCTCTTCAGGTTTGTCTTCCTGTTAAACGGGTCAATACTTAGTGTGATATATAAAATAATAATGCTATAAGCAATTAAAACTTACTTTATCTTCACTTGGTTCTCCAACTTCGTAACGGCTACCGGGATCAGTTAAATCCTGAAGCGTAAAAAAATCTATTAAACATATCTTCAAAGTTAAATAGTTTGGACTATCTAACTACCAAAGAAAATAAATATCTTTTTTCTATTCTAATAAAAAAGAATTATTGTTTTTGCAATGAGGATAATGGGCTGAGATCTATTCAGTCGTAGGAGTTCGTGATACCACCAAAATGTTTATATTCTACTCACATTCCACACATAGCCGTGGTCTCCAATTAATTTCAGTCCAAAAGTCTTTGGCGTCCCATCGAAAGAGAGTTGAGAGGGATTTTGCTCAACACTTTTTACCTTCGGTGGTATCACTTCACTCGCCTTGTTAATGGACATTACTATTTTATCTTTAATATTATCTTTGACATTATTTCTTGATTTAGAAATTGGGACACTTATTTTTTCTGTTGTCTCATGAACTCTCTCTGATTTTGGTTTTAAATACTAAAAAATATATGATAACATTTGTTTATTCGTATTGTATAGACGTAGCTATGTGATAAATTATGCTCTTTGATGTTATTTGCTTCTGTGCTTAAAAGTAATGTTTTCTCACCACAATGTTCTCAGTAGTCGGTTTGTTCTGCTTCCAGTCCTTATTATTATCTGTCCCCAAATAAGGGTTTTTTGTTACTGGTTTCTTGTCCTTAAACTCATTTGAGGGTGTAACCTACAAATTTAAAAATAGGCAAGGCCTATATATATCTTCTTTAGGCTTTTAAGCAATTTAGTTGTCCTTTAAGAGTTACTTTACATCAAAAAAATAATATATTGGTACTTTTATCTATGCATTTATGAAGTCTGTGATTATAATCCAAAATTTTGATAAGACAAAATTACAGTACTTACATAGTTAGATTTATCACCGTAGTCTTCATCATCAGCTTTATCTCCTTCATCATCAGTTCCAGCATTATCTCCATCATCAGAATCATCACCATCATTATCGCTATCAGAGTCATCTGGTTCATACGCTGGTGTAGATTTTTCTAATCTTTCATCATTCTTATCAAGCTTGTTCCCAATATAGTTTGGCAAGTCGTATAAATGCTTAAAATATTCAATGCAAAATACAATAAAATGGAAAAATCTTGTATGCATAGCTATTTTGATAATGATTTATGTTTTGCATATACGATACAACGCAAAAGAAAGTTACATGAAGCCTCAATCAAAGGCGGCAAAAAACTTACGTTGAAAACTGAGGCTCCATCTTGATTGAGGCGGAAACCGTAAGTTCTTGGTCTACTTCCGTCCTGAGCTGGTCTTTCTGTGACAGTTTCAGCCAACATATTCCGCAGGACCTGATACAGTTTGACATTAGTATTCTTATTTATATAACATATAAAATCTGATATTTTATGCTATTATGTAGTAATTTACAAGCCTTTGTTAAATACATTATGAATTATCAATTTTCTTAACACAATCTGGCAATTAACTGAGTTTCTGAATTCTTACAAAATCAAAATATTTTTTACATAGCACGAATAGTTTTTAATTTGTTGAAAAATATATATTTTTTGTATATATACTAAATACTCTAATCTAACAAATAGCCTATACTATTTGCAAAATTTTAAGATACAGTGCTAATTTCTTTGATTATTTCTTAACATATATCATTGGACCTACCGGAATGTTTGATATCATATTTCTGATGAAGCTGGGAAACCTGTTCACGTTCATAGGAGGTAGGACTGGCGGCGGAGGTGGAATCTGAAACAATTTAATAATAAATTTTATTATGTTCAGAAACCGTTTTTAAACGATTTGTGTATTGTTGTTATATGTATCTTCTAAATAAGAAATTCCTTATATGTTAAGATTATTATTTTGCGTATTCTTTTAAGATATTGTGCTCACCCCAATGTCTCTTTTACGACGCGGTTTTGTTGACTCGGTGATGTCTTCATTACCATGTTTCATATTTTCATTGGTTTCTTTCTTGCCTTCGCTATTAAGAATCTCAATTTCTGTAACATCTTTGTTGTCTTCGCGTAAATCTACTTTTCCTTTATCGTTCACATTTTCCTCATTCTTGTTATCAAAATTCTCTTTTGGGTTTTCCTTAGGGTCTTTTTGGGCTTCAATGCTATCTTTTTTATCTTTTTCCTCCACTTTTTTACTTTCATCGATGTCATATTTGTCATCATTGCTGTCTTTTTTACTTTCATTGCTGTGAGTTTTTCTATCTTTCTTGTTGTCTTCATTGCTATTATCATCATCGGAATTGTCGTCCTTTTAACAAAAAAAATTTAGTTTAATCACCATACATTTATATATTTTTAAGCATAGTTTGTCCTTTAATAATATCATAAGTAAGTTACTCACGTTTTTTGGTCCATATACTATGAATTGATAACCGTGACCGTTGGTGAAAGGTCTTATTGATTGATCCAAATCAGGCCCGTCTTCTTTGCACGCTTTTGCCTGTCATCAGATAATTCGATAAAAAATACGTAAACCGAACGATATATTTTTGCCTTGAGCTGATTGTGATCTGCTTGGATACAGTAACACGAATTAATTAAATTTTATTTATGGGTACGTTTTTTGTTTGTGGATATCCCTGAGTGTGAGTTATTCGCCTGAAACTTTGGTTTTCGTTGATACTTAAACTCTAATGTTTAAGTAAGATATAATAATAAATAATAAAAAAAAATTCATAGCCGTATCATGTGAACGAAAACAAAAGTGGCAATAATTTAATTTATGATTACAGTAACGAGGAAATGCTCTCTTTTTAGCTGCTTTTCAGTTTCCCCTGGCACAAACGCTGCCACAAAAATGTTTACATACAAAAAGCATACATTAACAATATCTAAAATAGTCACAAAATTGTCAAAGATTACTCGGACTAAATGCGAACGAAAATCGATTATGCCAAATATAAATGAGACCATATGTCTTTAAATTTTGACTTTATAAAAATTAATATTTATCCTACTTTAATATTTCAAATACAGCACATAATTTTATATTATTTAAGTTATTATATAAGCTTCGAGAGACACCGTTTTTTTTTGTCTGTCAGTTTGCGGCAGTCTATTCTGCCGTTCTATTATACCGGACGGTCTGATAGTTGTAGTAGTAATCTCTGAAATTTCAATTTAAACCAAAAAAGTAGAATTAGGATTTCATCAACACGAGCTAGTTTAAGACAGACGCATTCAATAATATATACTCCTAGTACTTTCTCCCACAAAACTTTTATCTCAAATATAAAATTTTCTGTTAAAAATAAGTGATGCCGATAGTATAGCGCCATCTATTAGATATTTTCAGAATCATTATTAATAGTATTTGGTAATTAACTCATTAAATAAGTTTTAAGTTTTTATAAATATTTATGATATACATAATAAGATAAATTTTATCTTCATATTTTCGGAAAAAAGTAATCTAAATTTGTTATTCAATGTATTATTTAATGTTAATATATTTAATTATCAGAATCAATCAAGTTTACCTTTTCAGCTGTATTTTTGCAAGGTTTTTCAATAATTTCCAATATCAACACCTCTCGCTGGACCTCTGGCTGTATTTTAGGGTCAATGATCTTTATAACATTTGGTCTGTCTTCGATTTCCAAAATTTCGGATCCATTTTTTATCTGAAATAAAATAATCATTTTATTTATGCTTCCCTTGTTTATATTTACTTCATTATTATTTCCTTGTATGTTATATTTTATGTATCATTGTCGGAAAAATAAGGAATATATGTATGTATGTATATGTATATATTTTATAGAGTATGATTATGATTGGCAAACAGTGGTGAAAAGTACTATGAGATTATTACGTAATTTTCCGTTTTTCTATGTTAGAGGTTGAGGTATGCTTATCTTTCCGAACTGATCTTAAGAACTTCTTATAAGTTAAGACAATATCGGTAAAAAAGGTTTCAAGAAAATTATTAGAATGAAACAAAATAATATAATTTTGGTCCCGGATTTAACTTGAGTTAGCATATTTGCTTGCTATGGAGTCCATGTAAAGTTTTATTAACTAAATTATTTCTTTAAATCATATAATTAAATAGTATTATTAAAAAAAATCTTTTATAAAATATGTATATATATGTAATAGAATCTATAGAAAACAACAAATATTGAAATACCTATATCTTTTGCTTATATTTAACATTAATATTATTATAAAATAAAAAATATATTTATTTTTAAATAAAAAAACAGTTGTTTTTTTTATATGTATCGCTATAAATTGTGTATTTTTTTAAATTATATTTTTTATTTAACTTTAACTTTGTTAAAACCATGTTACCTGTATAGTGGGGAGGGTAGCTACAGACGAAGCCAGGGCAAACAGCAAGAGTGGAATGTAATTCTAAAAACAATTTACAAACACTATGAACATAAAATATATGAAACGAATTTAATAACATATAAATATAATGAAATAAAAAAAACGGATATTAAAGTATAAAAATACATACATTTAAAAACATTTTCCCGAGTTGACTTCACTTCACAATAATCTATGGAGCCACTAGTTTTCGATTTAAATACTAACTAATGATTCCCTTATCTTTTATCTTAAGATATAAATACCGTTACATATTAATATATGTCGCGGCTGGTTCAAGATATTATCGTTATTTATTTTTATCTTTCATTCACTAATGTATCTACCGCCTAATGGGGAGAAATTATCCTCTTGTTTCCAATTCTTTTTTGTGTCCTATCAATCAATTTTGTTTTGAGTTGACAGTAGCTGTTAGCCCTATTGGCTTTTACTGCGTCACTGGGAAGGGTGGGTGGCCCGATATGACCTATACGTTTAATTCGGGCCCGAAGTGCCCGCCGGAGGGGTACGCCCGTCCCAAGGGACCCTGACCTCGGCTTAGGACGTCGTTGAAGTGGAGGATGGCATCGGAAGAATATCAATCAATGCTTACAAACAAAACAAACAAATCTAGATTAACTTAATCATGTATCTAGATAATTAAGATTTAAATTAAACATAATATTTACATTTAAAAAGTCATCATAAAAATATACACCGAAATGGAAACATTACAATATATATAATGAAATTAAAATTATATTTCATAGTATATATATTCATGAGGATTTTAAACAAAGTTTAAAGTAAACTTAGTAAAATGTTTATGTTGCCATTATTTAAGTTTTAATAAATTTTTATATCTATTTTTAATCTAAAAATATTACATCGAAGTTAGTCAGGTTGTTCGTACATAAAAATCTATTCAATAAAAAATCGTTAGAAAAGATAAGTTAATTAATAAATGTATTAAATGTGGATGGTAAATAATTATAATGGTCTCGACGTTAAGCAGATTTAATGACAATTTAATTATTATGATTACTACATAATTATATTTTAAATAATTTGAAATAATTTTATCTTTAATTATCACTAAATATTATATGTACTATGTTACATAAATCACAGAGGACAAGCAAACCGAGAAGTTTTTAATATTTCCTTCAAAGACTCTAGTAGGTTCGTTTCATTTGGTTAATTAGAGAGAGGAGCTTGGACGGTGGAGGTGAGCGTTTGACGCGTTAGATAGAGACCTTAAACCTACACCTGGTCAAGTCCCAGGCGCTGCTGAAGCTCCTCTCATGCAACGACGGACCCGACACCAGGACGGTGAATCCATTGAATGATGAGAGGTTTCGTCTTTTTTTTTGACAGGTCAGCACAGGAAAGGCATTTTTGGTCCCTGGAGTAGATTTATATTTGCACCTTCCAACACATGTATTTTAAAAGTTGTGTACAACTGTCTCCAGGTCCGACAGTGTTGGTGTGCAGATGAATGACCCTAGTAATAATTTTGATACTTTTATATTAAACTATTTTTCCGGTTTGCTTTAGTTAACATTTTGTCCGACGATTCAATATTTAGTAACAATGATATGAAATAAAAGTCTGTCAATCTGTTTAGCTTTTTGTCATTTTACTTCTGCGATTTCTTAATTTTTGTAGCGTTTTTCTCTAAAAATCTAAATCACATAAAATATATATATATTTTTTTGAGATTTGAGAATTTGTAGCGATGCAGTTCCACATGGTCCATCAGAAACGTTTTAAATTTTTATGTTTTCTGTGAAAAAAGCTAGTAACTTTTCAAATACATTATAGTTTCAAAATGTAAATACTCAATAAGACATTTTTTTGGAGGTTTGAATAGTGTTTGAGTCCATGGTTAGCGTGTCGAAAGTTAAAAGTTATAATCGGAGGATCTATTCGACTGTCAACGTCTATTCGTGATCCTTCCCTTTACACATTATACCTTTACTTATCAATTCTTATTCTACCCGCAAATTATTCGGTAATTAGGTAAGTAGTTTCAAATTGAAAAGTTAATATCTGTTAATGTTATACCGAAAATCGTCTGATATTTGATACCTCCGCTCTTTCGGCCTACTTCCTGAAAGTTTCCCGCAAATACCTTTGTACTAAATACGGGTATCTAAATCTTCGCTTATGAATATATTCTAGGTTCATTCGGACAATTATTTAAAATCCCCTGCTTCTTAATAGATAAGGCATCTGCGTTAATTAATAACTGTACACGACGGAACCATTTCACTAACTGGATGACATCGTGTCCTGAAGCTTGTAATTTTTGTATCCCTAAGAAGATTTAATTTTTTTGTTTTATGTTCAAAAATTAATATTATAAATTGAATCGGTGTGTCCGATTTCTTATAATTTTTATGTTTTCCGACCTGACCAATCTAACTATTACGAATTTATTCTGAAAAATATCTTGCTCGGTGACACTAACAAAATTATTATCATGTAAATATTAATTAGGGAGTTCTTTATAGAAGTAGCTGGAAAAACAACTATCCTCTATCCTCCACTTCTTTCCGTACATTTATCTCGGCTTTTCTTTCTAATAATCTACAGGCGGTATTTGGCTTTATCGTATTTTTATCAAGTCTTCTCACTCACTGTGCTCTCCTTATCCAAAATGCAGCAATTATCGCTCCTTACAGAGTTAATAAATAAGAACTACCCTACACTGGCAGAATATACCGTACACGTCTTTAAGGCCATATTTACAACAAGTTACAACCATGAACCAAACAACCAAAAAAAAAATACGTTTGACACATGTCATATTTTAATTGACGTCTCGTAAATTCGGACTATAAAGCCAATGAGAAAAGATAAACTTATTAAATCAACAGCCTTTTTATGACAGAGTCATTTATTTTAATTTTTTTATAGTACGCTATGAACTTGATTTTTTTTTTATAAAGAAATATTTTGTAATAACAAATTTATTACTATTCGATTATTGTAAAATTTTACACGGTTAGAATCTTGATTACCTCTTAAAAAACAACCATAAGAAAATATTTCATTACTTCGTATTTCTAATAAATAATATTTTTGTATTCAGGAAAATGTCAATATTTCTTCCTTGTCTAATTAATTGTATCATAATGTAATTAAAATGTTAATAATTTTCATCGTTGCATTTCAATTGCCGAGACAATTGTGTCAATGTCACGGCTTGTTTTTAATGGCTTTTCCAACTAAAAAAAAAATCATTACACTTTCGCATAATCTCGTAATTAATTGTGGGTTTTTTACTGTTTATTTTGTACTTAGTTACGAAGAAATCACAAGGTTAATTAGTTCGTCTGAATATTTCAGGTACTACGCTTTAAATCAATTTTATATTTATAATGTAGCTGAAGCTGAGGTTGGTGTTGCCACTCTTGTCCTTGGACTCGATGTTCGAAATAAGTGCAATTATTTTTTGAACTTTAAATCTTTAAATGGCAACCCAAAAAAAATATTACCATTTAGTGGTATCAAATCAGTTTTTTCAAAAATAATTAGTGTATTAAAAATAGGCTTTAATTTTTTTTTCTGGTAATATTAAAGTAAATTACAATAAAATTACTTAAGAACTATTCTATGGAGATATATCCTTAATTATGATGAGTCATTAAACTTAGTTTTCTGTAGGTACAAAATATATTTGTATACTTTAAAAATAGATAAATTGATGCTTATTAAAACTTTCTTATAGAGTGTAAGGTTTCTTCTCCTCGAACCAAATAACGAATGTCCTTATTTGGGTCGGTTTTAAAGTGATGATGTAGTCTTGATCTGTCTCCTCAGTGCTTTGGTATGTTTGTTCGTCGTTCTGCGTCGCTCTGAAGAACATGAACAGTTATATGAAGTTGCAAACGTTTGGATATTTTTCATATTCAATACGTAAAATATAAATTTTGTAAACATTATACCAGAGGCGACTTATAATAGGATTTCTTAGGGTCTACACTAAGTAACATTACATACATATATGCTTTCTCTTATAAAAGTGTATTCAATATTTATATATATATATA